>JASAOG010000083.1:1697500-1980000 GCA_030265305.1 Biomphalaria pfeifferi
TCCTCATAATTATCTACTTTATTCCCCTCACTATCTATGATGGTGTTTATTATTTTACTTGATTGCACATTCTGTTCAAACGATAGGAATAGTTTGCTAGGACCTTCATTACTTAAATAATTTTTACACCTAATCTCAGCACCCCTATAAGTATACTTGTTTTTCGTTTTTCACAACATTAATATGTCCTCGCTTTGTGTCTACCAGAGACTTGACATGTACAAGTACAAGTACAAATTCATTTGTGGTTTTTTTCCTGGTATCTGATACCCTGAATTTTTCTGTAACATTTACTCTCAAAGGCTTGAATTTTTTTTATTCATCCTCACCGTTCAGTGTTCAGTTTTCACAGCCCTTTAGAAGTACTGAGACTACTACATCTCAATTAAACATTCATTTATACTGGCATTTTCCTATCCGTGAATTTCTTCGATGGTGTCGTTGTTGTTATTGAACCTCGTTTTGACAAAAGAATACATGATAGACCTAGAAGCTTCACATGTCTTTGTCTACACTTCTGGTATAATGTCTCGCGAGCATGCTACTCTGCCTCATCGTGGCGCTCGGGTGGAAACAGCCATTGGAGGAAGTGGTTAGGCTAAATGGGTAGCAAAACAATCACTCCCGTGGGGGTGCCCACAGGTAGACGAGAATCCACCCATTGCACGGTGCAGAGTTGTAAAAGAGTACCCACGAACCTGTCACAAATCCATGCGCCGTTCCTCAAGGGACCGTTACATAATTGGCGAGTCCCTCACGGTAAGATTGGTATAACGAAGGAAAATGGTGGAGGCTCCCGGTGCTCTCGGCCTTCGGCCATGTCTAGCCAAGCATGCGTCCGGGGCCAAAGGAATCGGAAACAGCAAAGCTTTACATAGGCATTGACTTGGGTCTCTCCCAGACAGAACGGTTGTTCGGACAGGTTTTTTTTTTTTTTTTACTGTTTGACGCTCAACCAGGTTTTATTTTTCAGACTTAGAGCTCAAAGAGCCTTCGGCTCAGCTCTTGACATTAAAAATGGTATAATGTCTCAATAGGGTGGGTGTTATGAAGTGTGTGTGTGTGTCCTAGGTGATGGTGAGGAGAGGTTAAGCGATTTGTTGGTGGATATTTAGTGTAGGGTGATGAAATGTGAGCTGACCTTTCCTAATTTATGTTAAGAACGGCAGAGGATTTAGAGGAATGAAAGAGTAATGACGTGTTTTTTCTTGTGTGTTCGATTTTTGCTTAAATATCAGTTTATTTCAGTACTATTCGATCTATATCTCGTTTCAAGTTAAATTAGTAAATAGTGTAATAAAAGTTATATTGAGTTCTTGTTCACAAGATACGTTTGTTCAAGTTATTCAAAGTTTATTAATGCAAAATTTAAAAAAAAATCCTTTTAAGAAAATATAGTATCTAAAGGGGATGAACTCCGTCCTTAAAAGTATATCTACTAATAATGTACTAGCTATTTGCCTTATTCGATATCAAGCAAAGAATTAATTACCAATAATTAATTGACTTGTTGAGTATTTTTGTTAATTGATTCATGTTTTGCGAAGTACAATAAATAATTGTTTAAAGTAACAATTTGATCGGAGAATGCGTGAGCGAGAAATAGCGGTAACAATTAGTGGATTAAACCCAACAACATTTAGCCATATATATATATATATATATATATATATATATATATATATATATATATATTTAAATACTGAAGTATTAGATTTCATTGTTGCTATTAAACAAAATTACGAATTTCCAGTAATTAATTGTCTAATTGTTTTTTTTTTCTTATTGGTTCATGCCTTGTCTATGGCAATGAATAATTGTGCGAAGTTTCAGCTTCTTCCTCAAATGGGTTTGGGGGAAATAATGTGTACACACTTTTTAGCCAGACAGACAGAGTGAGTAAAAAAAAATTATTAATACGCCTACATCGGTTCAGTTGTGCTAGCTGTCTGGGAGTTACAAACTAACGACCTGATCTTCAACAGTGAGTACAATAAATAGTGAAAACACTAACTTGCCTTAACTGCATTCTCATTAAGTTGCAATTTTCGAGCCAGAGGACACTTTGACCTTATGATTATTGGTTTCAGTAGTTGGAAGTGATTGTTCACTGTACATGTAGAGGGATTGTACATTCGAAAAAAACAATTCCTACTGTGTTTAAATAATATAGTAAACAAAACATTCCTATTTTATTTGTTATTGAAAAAAAAAATTGCGAGAATAATAATTGGTCATCATGGGGATCGAACCCACGACAGCCGCGTCATTTGTGCGACGCACTGCCAACTTAGCTGATCAGCCATACTGCCTCATTTACTGAGATTCAATGTCATTCAATGAGATTCACTGTGCAAACAGTTATCTCCCCTTTGCCTGGTCGTTTGTTTGACTAAAGGTAATTAGTGTCAATCGAAACCCAAGCCCTGGGGAAAAAAAATCTAGAATATTTAATTGTTATGTTTACAAATATGTCTTGGTCGTATCTTATAGACATCTTATAGTGCTCTCCATGTCTTTCAAGTGTTGTTTTTTTTTTTTTTGGTATTTTAAAAAAAAATCTTAATTATTTTGCCGTGTATTTGTAATCCTATACTTTGTGATGTATACTGACAGAAAGAACAGCAACACTTTATCTAGTGTAACACATACATCGTAATTAATGTTTGTTCCATTACGTTTGTCTCCGATTAAATTCTATCTATCTATCTAATCTAATCTAATCTATCTATCTATCTATCTATCTATCTATCTATCTATCTATCTATCTATCATCTATCTATATGTCCATTTCATGTTAAAAGTGCCAGATAAAATTTTTAAGAAATTCTGAGCGGTTTTAGAGGTTGCGCAGACAATCTAAAATTATCCCGAGTAATAGCAATGAGACAGGAAATAAACACATGGTAATAAATCAATAATGTTTATTTTTACATTAATTTTGGCTGTCCAGTGAAGCAACTCACACCCGTTGTCTTCTTAGAGTCAGACACTACATGACGATGTTGCTGAACTAGTTGAAGAAGGTACTGACTGTGTGTTTCTGTTGGTCATCATTGGTCCATATGGAGGTATACTCTTGGATCAGTTTCACTCCTCGTTCGGCACAATCATTCACCACCTTGAGGCCTTGAACGATTCGGAGGGCTTCTTGGTAGTGGTCATTCTCTTTCCACGTCTCCACATTCTGTGTCAGATATAAATGAATCAGGCAGTTGAAGACTTTGGAAAAATTTTCTGGTAGATGTGGTGACGAAGGAACTCAGGGGTCTCTTTTCGTCACAATCACGTAACGCTTGTGTTTGGGGTGGCGTAGCTCCAGGAATTGTGTCCCATGTTCCGCACCATCTCTCTCCCTCTCTTCCAGTCCAACTCGCTCATCAAACAAGGCAAAGCAGACCAGCAGCTCACTGAGATACCAAACATGTCGTCGGAATGCGACAGAAGTGGCCTGACAAAGTGTCGGATTCTTGTACGACGTCCATTGACCAAGGAGATGCAGATCATTAGCTGGAGCGTAAACTGAAAATGGTGCCTGAAACCATGCTTCTACGTACACTTCAACGACGAACAAATTGAACGTCATGAGGGCTTTCTCTTCAGAAGCTTTCAACTTGAATTGCGATTTGAATATCCATATCTTCAGACCGTAGATGATTTTCGCCATCCACCTTGCACGGTGCAGAGCTCCTGGAGCTTTGAACCGAATTCCTTTTGGCGGTGATCCGCCGAGGAAGATGATTGTGAGCTCCAAAAGTTCCTCGTAATCATCTCTTGGCTGTGAAATTGCCAATGTGGTCTCAGCAAACCTAATCACACGTTCTTTGAATGACGTAATTGCTACTTCGTCATTGGAGTATCGAAGTTGGTTTGGTCGATGTCCTGCCAGAAGTCCCGAAAACGTTTGAATATGGCGATGTCTGGCCCAGATGATGCTTCAATTTTCATTGTTGTAAATGCCTTTTCCACAACAATTTCCAAAATGTGATGGCGACATGGCAGATGGAGAAGATCTTTCGAAAGGTGCTCTTCGATCAGGTGGCAAGCGCCTGTGTGTCGACCAGTGTTGCTGACAGTTGTATCGAAACACATTCCAACAACATTGTCTCGAAGTTTCCAGTTATCGATGCATGTAATGACGGCTTATGCCTGACGTTCACCAGTACCAGAAACCAATTCGGGCACTCCAAGCAACTGCTCCACGTTGTGTCTTGTGACAATTACGGCCAGGCGATCCACTTTACCTTGATTAGTGACACGTGGTAACAGTTTGCGTCCCAATGAATTACTAATTGGCCATTTGGAGAAAATGCATTCTGAATAGAGTTCGCTTCAGATTCACGGTGTTCAATTCTTGCACGACGTATGGAACTTCGGCTCACAGGTAGCTGTTGCACATCGTGTCCAAGAGCATGAGCTGCTGAGGCCAGTAGGTACACCGCTTCTCTATCAGACACTTTCGTGCGGTCCAATGCAGCTGCAACATCCTTTGTAATGAGGTTTGGACTCTGTGATTCCAGTTGACATACTTTCTTTTTGCGAGGACCAACATGGTTGTACTCTTCATCCGATTGTTCTGGAGTGCTACTTTCACAGCTAAGTTCACATGTTTCTTTCTCCAAGAGAGCTGCCACCTCTCTGTCTGATCTCTCCTTGCGCTTCTTGATATCTTGTTCCTTTTTGTTTGACATTTCTTTCTTTCTCTCGGCATCTCTATCAATTCCAGCCATGTATCCACGTCGACCTTCTCTTTGAGCAACGAGAAATTCCCAGTCTTCAGGTACAGCAATTAAACTTTGGGCTTCTTGATGAGCGAGACATCAAACAAAAGGTCAAGATGATCACTTACAAGTACACTAAACTTCAAATTTTAAAAAGACATAGACCAATGTAATCATTTCAAATAATGTGAACAAACGACGGGCATTTCAACCGTGCAAGATTGAAATGATATATAATTTATATAGAGAGAATCAATCTATTATGCTATATTATTAAATTACAATAGCATCAAATTAACCAAAATGTTCTTTTAAAGCAACTTAAAGCAAAAAATTATAAGTAGCTCTGAATGAAAAAAGTCTGTATTTTAATGGATGTGCGCAGGTTCTAAACGGCTTTCAATCAACATGAAAATTATACAAACTGAATTTCTCATCTATAGGGTCCATCTGAAGGGGTAAGACATTAAATCTGAAATACTTATGTTTTTTTCCATATACTTGTGGAACACCCTACTACACATGTAACAAGCAGAAGAACTAGGTTTAAACCGTAATACAAACTTGGATGAGGCAACAGTCGAGTCTCTGTCCGTAGTATCAAGTTATCCCTCTGAAGTCCTATCACCAACTGCCAATAATAACATACATAATCTAGAACCCAACTAAACCGTGGCGTCACTAAATGTCGCGTTCGAAGTCCGTCAACTGTAGTGCGTCTCTATAGTAACTGTCTAACAATACTAACTTAGTCTCTAGCACCACATAGGAATGGCATGTTTCTGATTCTCAAATTAGTTTGTTGCAGAAATTCTGGTATTTCAGAATGTTGAGGCATCAAATAGAAAGTTCTCGAGGACATTAGTGGATGTCCTCGGAGTGTTACTTAATTTGATAATGTGACCGTATGTCTTTTACCGCAAACCTAGTATATTCTTTTAAGTTATTTAAAATGTCTGTTTCCTCTTCTTATTTTAATTTACAACATGACTTTATGAAAGTTTGGCTAGTTTATCGTTACATTGTTCTTTGACAATGTTTAGAATGTTTTTATTCTTTCTATTTGCAGGCTTCAGGGTAATAATTTCATATTTTCTCACTTCCAAAATAAGACATCGCAATAGTTTCCCTTGGATAGGACGGAACCGGATATGCTACTTGTGGACGCTTTTGCTGGCATTCTTTGTCCTAACGGCCCTGATGTTACTTGACCAAGGCCCGGAGGTGTCGTCGGACCTCGAGCGGGTCATCTTGGACTTTACGGAAAACCAGAGGGATCGCACCACGCTGCATCTTAGCGTGTCATCTTCCGGTTTGGACGGCGCCTCGGTGGTCAGCCGCTGCGCAGATAGCCCCGAGCCTGTTGGGCATTTGCGTATGGCACGGGATTTAGGGAGACGGTTTAGGAGTAGAGGCTTCAGCATGGCTGTCAAAGCTCGAATTTGTTCGACAACACCTAAGGAACTAGGTATGTTCATTTTTAATTTTTTTTTTAAATTTTAAAGACTGGATTACTAACAGCCCATCACTTCCTGATGTGCTAATATCTGCGTTAGAATGAGTTTGAGAGTCATGATTTCTCTGTCACGGACTTTTAAACGTATAAGAGGTAACTCAATACAATTGCATGTGTTTTAAATGAATTCTAATGTAACCTTTCAGTTGGATTGATGCAGATGTTAGAATAAAAAGGGATGACTGGCTGATGAAAGGGGGTTCAAGTCAGTGCCGAAAGATAGAACCGCGTCTGTTTATTAAATGCAGGGTCGGCCTTAGGCACGTGAAATACTGTACTCCTCCTTAATTTCAGGACTCAAAAAAAAAGCCTTTTTTGATATAAAATTCTAGTTTGGTTACACAGATCCAGTCATGGCAACATTAAAAGACAGATTAGAATACTGGATCTAGATATATGGTATAGAGTGTAGATTATAGAAGATTCTAGATTTGTGCTAGGCCTATAGATCCAGACTATATTACTGGATCTAGATATAAGAAGATGAAGATTCTAGATTGGTGCTAGGCCTATAGATCCAGACTTTGAAATTGGTGCGCAAAAATGTTCCGTAGCGTCTATTTATTTATTGAACTCTTTAATGAACACATGCGGGAATACCCGCTGACGTATATTTGTTCAACATTCAAATTGTCGAGACCTCCAGACCAAATTTAATTTTAAAGATAATATATTTAAAAAAAATAAAACGTTCAAACCAGAGTTTCTCCTGTGTGGCCAGTTAGCTAGTAATTCTTTTCCCAAAGATATAAATGAGCATTAAATTTCTAGGTACATGGTTAGAGCCGTTTTCAAGATCGTTTCCAGGTTCCAGGTTTTGCCTATGAAGAATTTGCAAGTCAAAGTGATTGTATTCTTCTGTAATTCTCTCAATTGCCTTAGTTCTTTCCTCGATAACACATATCTGCACTAGACCATAAACTCTGTAACATGCTGTATCTATCGTGCACTATCGAGTCGTGCAGTTAATTAGTATTCTTTAAGCTCACTTAATGATCGGAACGCTCCAACGTAAACCAAAAGCATCACCAAAAAAAAGAAAATACAACTTGTTATTACAAAATCGATTTCTGTAGCGCAGGTTTTAGAGGAGTAAATGAGCGTTTGGCTTCCGTTTGAGACCATCTCGAGTTAGGAAGGCAACGCCATGCGCCGGCGTGAGCTGTTGCTGGCCTCAAAGGCTGATGCCATCAGAGCAATGATTACAATCGGCTAAGCGGAAAGCAATGAAGCGCAAAGAAAAAAAAACATCAGAGCCTTCTGAGTTAGTGCCAAGCTGTTTTTTTTTTTAGTAATAATCTAATAGTTCGTCCATCGTGGTTCGATGCTGGCCACTTTTGTCATCCAGGGGGGCTGAGGGCTTTGTACTTGGATTTCGTGCCTCCTCATGTGGCTGGTGAGACCTATGTGAGCCCGTAATGTTTGGCTGTTTTGTCAGTATATATATACAGAGACGGCGTAATGCGAGAGTCACAAATGATATGTGCTTTACTTGCGGGGTTCATTGTGCATGTTAGGCCCATCAGTGGGACGTCATATTGAAATGGTGCTTGTACATCTCAAGCGTAACGGACACACTGATTTTGTCTTCTTTGATTATTGATTTAAATTTAAAGTATGTTTCTTGTAGATTAGTGTTTAAATTTTTCACGCCCCCGCCCCTTTTCGACCATCACATTTACATTTAAGTCACCTTAGTCAGCTAGGTTCATTGGAAAAGCGCTAAAATCTCCCACCAGCTGGGCTTCCTCATCGTAGTCGGGGCAGGGCGCTGAAATCTTCCTCGCCGGGGTCGGGAAAGTGCTGAAATCTCCCTCAGTGGGTTCGTCGGAGCGCTGAAATCTTTCTCAGTGGGGTCCAGGGAGTGCTGAAATCTTTCCTTGGGGGGTTGGAGAAAGCACTGAAAAGCCCACAAGTGGGATCAAGGGGAGGGCCGGCACCAAGCTTTTTTCCTGCATTCTGAGCTTCACTATTTCTATAATAACATATAATTATTCTAAAGTTATATTAACAAGTGGTGGGACAGACGATGCAGAAGTGTGAGAGACATTGTAAGCTAGAGAGAGAGCATGTATGTATGAACTGGACTGTCGTCATGTCAGCCACCTGCTCGGTTAGACATTTTTGCAGCGGACATGACCCCCTCGTTAACAGTGGGCCACATAAACAGATGATCTTTTCATCAACTCCCTGTAGATCGCAAGGTCTGGAAGAGGGAACTTTGTAAGAACCACTGGTATCCTCTAGAATCACATTGGCTAAAATGTCTTCATCAAAAGAATGATTTAAATCGTTATAATAGCAGACTTAAAGAAGTTCCGAACAGGAACGATGTCATTCAATTTTATATTAACTTTCTCTCCGTGATTCTTTTCCACGTTCCGATGGAATTTTTTTATTTTACTCTTTTGTATTTCACTCCCCTGTTAGGATTAAACTTCAATAACTTTTTTGTATGTAATCAGGAAATGTTATATAAGGTATAATAGAAATTATAGAAGAATGCCTGCTCTTTTTATATAACTCAAATTAAAGATTATAAAACCAAAAAATTATTTAATGGGGTGAAATCACTATTGGTATCGTCAGTTAGGAGTGAAAGAGTTAAAAACAACATTGTTTATGAATGGGATTTTTCTAAATAATCAAATGTGAATTTACAACTACAGTGCAAGTGCAAAAGAGTTGTTCTCCTTCCCTCATCTCGCCCCTGCTGTGCACTCTTCACTCTTCTAGGAGTGCGCGCTCCGCAGCTAGGGAAACATTGCTCTACATCTGTATTTCATGGTCTGTTTCGTCCTGCTTCCTTCTTCCTGAATGACGCCATAAGATCACGTGCTCATGCTAGGTCTGATTAGACGTGTGTGACATGATGATAAGTTCATTTAAGTGGATATATCCTGTTTTACAATAGACTTTTCGAATATTAAATGTCATATTCTTTTACTAAACAGCTTAAATGTCAGACACTGCATATTTGAAATTAGGCCTACATACTAGATTTAAATTGCGACAGGATAGGATCTTCTTTTTAAAATAGATATTTCAGCAAGTCTCATCTAACGCGTTTCTACTTGAGTTTATTATAACAAAACGTTTGACTGTCACACAGCCGCCTGTTTATGACTATTGCCTGACAGAAAAAAAAAGTCCATGACAAAATGAATTATTGACGCGAAGATGATTGCAATAGTAAATGTTTTCATCAGTGCTTTTTAAAAAAAAATAGGTGCCGTAACTTAGTGATGGATATCCTCACTTTTAACTACTAATGAATTCATAATAAATTACAAGAAAAGTAATACTTTTCTCTACACATTGAAAAAGGTGCCGGTACGCCGTTTTCATGGCGTTTCTTTCGTTCACCCGTACAGCCAATCCATGAAGAATCTCTAACTCATTGTTAATCAACTAGCAGCGGTTCACTTTATTAACATACAAGCTTTAATGAAGATCGTGGGTCTACTTGATTATAGCAGATTGCTCATTCGAACATTAACAACCAAACTCTTAACAAACCAAGCTAGCAACAACTCCATTACTAGACCCAGTCATTCAAATATTAACAACCAGACTTTTACAAACCTTGCTAGCAACAACTCCATTACTAGACCCAGTCATTCAAATATTAACAACCAGACTTTTACAAACCTTGCTAGCAACAACTCCATTACTAGACCCAGTCATTCAAATATTAACAACCAGACTTTTACAAACCTTGCTAGCAACAACTCCATTACTGTTCTACACCCAATCAGTCTGCCACGAATTTTCCCTCTCACAGGTCGCTAAGGTCAGACAGTATACAGACACCTGTATGTCTGTCAACGATTCTGTTATAATGCTCTTCAGACGATCACACCGTTACAGAGGTACATATGCTCGCTTTATGTATCCCTAACAGAATAGTTTTGACCAGAGTATTGCTTTCTTCTTCATTTGAATTTTTTTCCACCCCGTTTTTTTTTTTTTATTCAAATGAAAACAAGCCAAATATAAACCTACTTGTGCTTCTTTTTCCATTTTTCTATATCGAGCAAACTAATTGAATTACTAATTTATTTATTAATTGCTTTTGTTATATTATTGATTCCTGTTTTGTTAGGGACAATAAATAATTGTTCAAAGTTTTAACTTGATCCGAGACTGGGAGGTGGGAGAAATCACGTGTACGAGATTTGTACCAGACCGAGAGTAAATCTAAGCTTTGTAAAAAGAGTTTCCGTTTCTGCAGCTCAGAATGCAGGAAAGCGATTTAATATCGTCGTGCTCCCTTTTACTGGAGCTTAATTGACCAGCCCTCTTCATAGTTTGATTAAAAAGTTTTGTAGACGCCAGGGGAATTAACACTCAGAACGCAGGATAGAGACGCTCAGAACGCAGGACAGAGACGCTCAGAACGCAGGACAGATTCGCTCAGATTACAACGTTCTTCAGACCTCTTTGCTGTTTGATGTTAAGCGCTTCAGCGGTGTCGAATACAAACAAACCCAAAATGGAGGTAACACTGAACGTAATGCTGGAACTGATAACACCGGCGAAAGGCCGAACAATCAATAGAGGTAGTCGACTCTGGTGTTGAACATCAAACACGTTTAATAATCATGGAGGGAACCATCGAATGTCATCTACTTCTAGCCGTTTATAAAATGCTTCTTCTTGCTACGTATTGTTCAGAAAGCGTCTTGTTTCTGTCGACTCCTATTTCGTTCTGTCTTTTTAAAGATCTATCACGTCATCGTCGCTAAGTCAAAACTTCTGCCGATTCCCGAAACAAATAACTAATTCCTAATCGTGCCATAACATTGATTTTGAAGGGGAGGGGAACCTGCTACCATTTCACTACTAACTCTAGATAGAACTGTCTAGAAAAGTTGAAAAAAAATTGTTTTCTTTCATTAATTTTTTTCCATAACATTTTAAAAAACATTACATAGACCCCGTTAAGTGGCGCGAAAACTGTTTTGTATCGTCTGGGAGGGGGGGGGGGGCGTTGCAGGCAAATGTTTTACAAAAATTGGTTTGAATGATACACAGTGCATATGTACAAAGATTATCCTTATTGTTATGTTCAATGTAATAGACATTTCATTTATTAGTGTTGTGTTTTCAAACCCAAGACTTCTGTGACTCCTGAACAAAAGGCTGGGAGGCCAACACTACTTGGCTACGGCGTGGCTACCTGACAAGCTGGCTAGAGTTTGAATCCCGACTCGAACAGAGTTGTGTTTGTTGGGTGCCTAAAGAGAACACGGAAACCTGCCAGATAACCCCTTCTCCCACACTGGTCCACAAAAGAGATTGGACCATAGCTCACTGAACGTGTGACATAAGGCATGAAAGATGCACTACATAATTTTAACAAGAAAAACATAAAAAAAAACTTAAAAGAAAATATATATAAAACGTAAATCAATCAATTAGTTTGAATCAGTCATGTAATTATACATCCGATCGACCTAGCTATATAAATCTGTGGGATAGAAATATTTTACAGATTATTTTTGTTTAGCTTTAAACTTTCTCATTGCGCTAAGATCCTATCACATGTCTGAACCAGTTGGGAAAGGGGGAGGGAAGAAGGGGGTATCTTGGGGAATGTTTACATGATCGTTTTAAATGCAGAAAAAAATGTCCTTTCAGAGGTCGAGTTCTCAAGGGGATTAATTCAACTTATACCACCACTTCTGTCAAATACGATTTCTTTCCCTTGTTCAAGATACCAAACAAAATAATTAATTATCTAAGTAATTGGTTATTTTTTGTTGTTGATTCTTGTGTTGCCAGATAAAAGAAATAATTGCGCAAAATTTCAGCTTGATCCGAAATTGGATGTGGGAGAAATAACGTGTACAAACTTTTTACCTGACAGACACAGAGTGATTTGATAGAAGCTTTGTAAGAATGTTTTCTATAATACAGCTTCACAAAACGGCCTTGGTACACTTTAAGATTTGAAAGGCACTTTTAATTTTGCACTTTACAACTGTATAGCCAGTGAACCACAGTCATTCATTAAAGTACAATACGCCAAGCGATAAGATAGTGATTGCATGTCATTTTATTAAAGACAATACGGCAATTTCAATATTGAGACTGTTCTAGTATCGTCGTCAAGCATAGTCTTTGATACGGTCATATTATATGTAACAGAAGGCCTAATAGTACATTGTGTCTGAGACATAGTATTGGTGAAAGTTTGAGTAGGAAACAGCATAAGTAGTTAGATCTATGCCCTACAATCCAGCTTCTATAGTTCTTGTATAGGCCTAGACTTCCGTACCTCCAGTTCTGTTAGAGACATGCTTTTCTTTCTCTACATAGTTCAACTCTAAGCTGACTTGAAGCGAAGCATGAGAACAATAAAACAAACAGTGCAAGTGGTCGCGGTTCATTTTTTTGTTGTTGTTGCCGTGTTGACGTCCTGGTGACGTCAGTGTGTTGGTGGCAGTCAAGTGTGTCTGCTTTCGATTTTTTTTTTTCATGGGCTGGACTCGTTGTAAGTCTGAATGTCCTGATTTATTGTTGACAGTTACACACAGATGCACCCACGTGTGTATGACAATTTTAGCACTACCCGATACTCAACACATCAGTTCTATCTGTAGCCTATTGGTACTATTTATGTGTGTAGACTCTTAAGGTGATAATTGTAAAAACAAGAAAATGATCAACAACCTTACCTACCATATATTACATTGGATGGGTCGGTTTTTAATGTAACATTACCAAACTTCTTTTCAGAATACTTTCTAGGAGCCCTATCCAGATTCTCTCTTGAGTTCTTACATCCAAAGATCACTACATATTTTCCCTTTGGATCTTTATATCTAGGTCAGTGTTCAGGCCTTTTATAACGAATGGTTTCAGTCAGAGGCGATCTGTTTTTTGGCGAGCCCAATGGAGGACAATTTAGTGTGAGACATTGTGTACAGCTGACTCGCTGGGGTCGCCTACGAGTTTGTGTCTACTATTGTAACACAAACTCTTTTTGTTTAACTTATTATCCACGCTTTTCGTGGGACGCAAGACAAGTGTTCAAAACGTCTGTTTGTGAGTGTCAGTACTTTTTTGCCAGCTTCTTTCCTCTATGCCAGTGAGGGCGAAATGGGGTTGATCTTTATAGCGCTTACGGAGGGGGGGGGGGGACACATCTGTTACGCTGTCTTCTTTAAGCTCGCCAAAGAAGATGGTGTCTGAAAGAGCAGTTGAAGAGCTCTCACAAAGTCTGTGGGACAAACATTTGAGACTCCAAAAATATGCCGTTATTAAAGACAATCCCCAAAAAGCGGAAAGAAAACTTAAATAGACCGCCACCGGACAACGGCTTTGCGTGATTTGTGGGAAATTATGAAGGTCGCAACTGCGTTTGGTCAGCCATTCGAAATACTGTACTTATCCCCAATCTTCGGAATCGAAACATTGTTAGCATTATTATAATGTAATTTTTGCTATCAAAACAGTTTAGAGTTTAGACTTGTGTTCAAAAAGACGTTAATATAATGGTATAGATATAGGCCTACAGTTTATTAAAAGAATTCGCTTTCCTGGTTCGCTTTACTGCTTAATTCCGGTAACATGTTTTGATTATTGTTCATCACCAACTCATTATGCAATATGCATTTTTATATTACATCGGGCAGCCTACGTGTTACATTTAATGATACAAGTTTATATCACTTCTTATAATGTAATTCAAGTGTAGAAAGATTTATTGGGTTGTTTTGAGTGAAACACTCCATCATTTCCTTCCTGATTGTAAACATGTCAAGCTTGTTGTATTTTTATTGAACACGTGTGTGTCTTCACTTGAGTTCAATTAGTTCTTACGTGTCCAAATACACTTCAGCAATTTGTTGTCCTCATAATTATAAAGCGCACCTTTTATTCTTATAGAATGCTCATGACGCTAAGGTACAATCTTATTTGTGTACCAGTAGGGGGAGGGGGTATCCTGGAGAAGTGCTTATGCTGTCTTTAGGTAATGCAGCTTGAGTCGGGTTTGAACTCGAGCCCTCTAAATTACTAGCCTTGTGGATTTAGCTTCAGCCACTCATCCTTTTGCATGGACGGCTGCCTGGTCGTGCTGTTTGCGCACTGGACTGTCATTCCGACTTATCGAGCCCTGCCCGCTCCCATCCCTCCGTAGTCCTGCGGTAAGGTTTGGACTAGGAAGTAAATTATCTTCGACTCGGAAGGAACATCCGTAACATGGAAAATATTTTACAAACATTCTTTGCAAACACTTTTGGTTGTTCATCTAACTTGACACTAATTCTTTATTTTTTTAATATTTTTTTTTCTAAATGACAGACATTCTTTAAAAAAAATAGATCATTATGTCTCAGCATATCAGTTTGTAATTTTGTCTTGTATGTTAATTAGTAAAAAGTCACATTCCCCTTTAATTGTGATCCATAGGGCAGATGATGTAAAGGGCATCTGTTCCTGTGGCCCACTGTTAACGAGGGTGTCATATGGCCAGCACAACGACCAACCGCCATTATTTTTCCTAACTAATGTTGATTATAGACTTAAACTATTTAACCAGGAATGCTATTTCAAGCTCTTGTACACAAAAATTCTGTTTATTCTCAGTTGGCAGGTTTAGTCCTGAGCTACAGATTCTGTCGCCTCATGAAATTGCTGCGAAGTTCCCCATGATGAAAGATGGTGGACATTACACCCCACAGAGCTGTGACCCCATTGAGAAGGTCGCCATTCTGATCCCATACAGAAGCCGTTGGAACAACTTGCACACCTTACTTCCTGTACTAATCTCAGTGTTGACCAGGCAGCATGTAGACTTTACCATTTATGTGATAGAGCAGGTGGGTTTTTTGTCTGAATTATGTCATGGCAGGTGGGTTTTTTGTCTGAATTATGTCATGGCAGGTGGGTTTTTTGTCTGAAATATGTCATAGCAGGTGGGTTTTTTGTCTGAATTATGTCATAGCAGGTGGGGTTTTTGTCTGAATTATGTCATAGCAGGTGGGTTTTTTTGTAGGTTTCTTACCTTTGTCTTAGAAAATACAGACATTACTTAAAAAAAAAAAAGATTACATCCTATGTGTGTCCCTAGGTCAATCTAGTCTTGCTTGTTAATCAATGACTTAAACTCAGCTAAGTCATTGGTTTTCATGGCTGACTCAGGCAATCCATTCCATGTTCTAATAGCACTAGGGAAGAAGTATTTGTACAAATTTGTCCTAGCATATGGAACAAGGGAAGGTGCATTTGGGTGGGTTTTTGTCTGCCTTTTTTTTATATTGTACCTGGGTCTATGACTAGATTTTAGCAGCAGGTGAATCTATAACTTAGCTACAGAGTCTATAATTCATTCCATATAGAGCAAATTAATTATAAGTTTCTTAATGGATTCTTCTAAAGCAGTGTTTCCCAAAATATGTTCCACAGAACCCTAGTGTTAAACACGCCTGAAGAGGTGTTCAATTAACTACTGGAATGATTCTAGTGGGTCACCACGTAAATGATTCTCTCTAAAAAAAAAAATGTTCCGCTAATTACGTGCAAAGTGTTACATTAAGGAAAAGTTTAGGAAACACTTGTAAAACATCAGTTCCAAATATTATTAAGTGAAGGCCATGGGCAGGACTTTGGTTGAAGTCTTAACCCTTTTCAAGATTCAACAGAAATGCACTTTATAATGTAAATAAATTTATACGCTTGAGATATTTGTGAAGAAATAAATAGAATACTTGTACATTTCATCTCATTGCCCTTTTTTTCTTCTATCTAAAATACATATTTTGTTAAAAATTATATATTTTTAAAATGTTGAGTCCCTTTAAAGATGGGTGGCCACAGAGTCATGCACTGCAGGTATTCTGGCCCTATAAATCATTATATCTAACATGCTTAGGATGTTCCTTTAGAATTGAAGATTATTAAATCCTTGCCAAAACCTCCTGCATGATGTAGGGTGATGGCGGTGGGCTTTGTTCAAACCTCTTGACCATCAAAGTGACACTCCAAATCACATATCGAATACCAGGTAGCATCCATATACTTAATATGGGTCAGTACCATAACATCAAGCAGGACTGTTTATAAAAATAATGATCTTACTAATAGGTTTGATAAAACACCTGCTCTATACAGTGTTCTACAGCTGTAATATAACAAAAGGTTGTTTCTATGTTTGGCTGCCTATGTGTAGCTAATTTCAGTTGATGTGTTGACATTAAACTACATTTTTAATCCTAACAGGTCTCTGGACATAAATTTAACAAAGGTTTGATGTTCAATGCTGGATTCATTGAGGCCATGAACCAAAGAAACTATGACTGCATCATTTTACATGATGTAGACATGGTGCCAGTGGATGACAGAAACTTGTACAGATGCAATAAGAGCAGTCCTCTACATTTTTCATCCGCAGTAGACAAGTTTAACTATTCGTAAGTTATTTTGAAAGATTGGGTCAAATAGGTTCACCTAAATAGAATTCCCAAACAATTATTTTGGGTTGCATTACATTTAGTTAAAAATTAAACCTTACTTTTGAAAGGATCCTGTTTTTTGAGATGTTAATAAGTAAGATTGGCATTAACATGTTATGGTTTAAGTGGACAACTTGTCTGTAAGTTGGTATGAACTGTGCTTATCAAATACATCGTGGAAACAATAATATGAAAGAGGTGTACAGAGAAAAGAAACAATAACCTCTATTGGAACTTGGGTCAATCAGCTGTGACCCATACAAAGTGGATGTGATAAAATCTAGCTGATGAGAGACCTTCAGATAGAGGAGCCAACGTCTCTTTCCAAGACTCTATAAGAAATCCTTCCCTGTAGTCAAGGTTCTCAGTGACCTTTTATCTAATTCATTTTGGACATTCTACGACAATAAAGGGAGTACTGTTTTTTCTAGTTCAGTTGACTCAGAACATCAGATGGTCATTGTTCAAAATCCAAGTGCTCACTGGAATTCAAATGTGCTCTTCCCACAGAACTCCTTCTCACTTTAAAGTGTCATGAGTAATGTTATTGTAGGTCTTCTTCATAGAACAAATATGATTCATCTTGTAGAACACTTTTGAATGTTGATCCTTATTCTCGAGATGCATTCCTGACCACATATAACATTCGCATTTTTATTAGTAGAGGAGCCGACTATTTAGGTTATCATTGGTTTTAATCATGTATATAAAAAAGTTGGCTTAATGACTTATGGCTTGTATTTAAGACATATTAAACACTTAAGTATGTCTCATGAAAAGGATATAGTAAATATTTTAGTATGTCTCATTAACTCTTTCTCTCCTAATTGGCAATGTCAACGTTGATTTTGACCCCATTAATTTGGATTTATAAATTTTAATTTGTGTTGTGTTAAAAGAGCATGCATTCTCTTATAATTCAGTACTAAATAAAAACATCTTCTGATAACAAACACAAAAAGTTATTGAAGTTTAACCATCAAAGAATCGTGAAATACAAATGAGCTAAATGAATAACACTATCGAAACAAGGAAAATAATTATGGAGAGAAAGAGTTAATGCTCATTATAATAAAAATTATTGTACTTAAATATTCTGATAAATTTTCATAAGTAAAATTTCCATGTAATTGTGACTTTTGAGTTATTGAATGTTTTGTCCCTTAGTTTGATTTTGTCTTTTTTGACAGAACACTGTACAGTGGTCTTTTCGGAGGTGTCTCCTGCTTCACTACTGATCACTTCAGGCTGGTGAATGGATTCTCAAACATGTACTTTGGCTGGGGGGCAGAGGATGATGATTTAAGAGACAGGTTTGTTTATGTTTGTAAAATGTTTGACATGTATCGGATGTTCCTTCAGAGTTGAAGATAGTTTATTTCCTAGTCCAAACCTCCCGCAGGAAGACGGGGGATGGGTTTGAACCCAGGACCATCGATAAATCCAAATGACAGTCCAGAGCGCAAACCGCACAACCAGGCAGCCATCAACATGGCTAGAGATAGTGCTCAGTTAAAGATAATGTTCTCTGGCATTAAGCCACTTCCCTTGTTAATACTAATTAGATAAATGCAGCATTTTAAAGAACTACATACACATCTATAATGGAATTACTATATATATATATATATATATCCCAGACAACTTTTCTATTCCTCTTTAAAGACTTTGTCTTTGGTTGAGTGTTTCTCTGACTATGTTTAACTGTATCTTGTTTGGTCAGCTAATCTTTTCATCTATATTATCATATATGTGGTAAAAACATTGCTCATAAAAAAAAAATATTAAGGAATACATTTCTGGAAGAAATAAGCCTAATAATAATGTAATCTTTTCCAAATTTTGCTTGGCACCAAAATCAAACTGATGCGCTCCTGGTCATGGACACATTTTTATAGGCTTGCGAGTCGTGGACGTTGACTGCAGAGCTAGAGAGGAGGATTGTAGCAATGGAATTGAGATGTTACAGAAGGATCCTAGGTATCACATTCAAAGACCACATCACAAATTAAGACATTAGAGACAGGGTTACTGCAGCAATCGGACCCCTTGATGACCTGCTTAACTATTGTAAAAAAATGCAAGCTTAAAATCTATTGCCATATTACAAGATCTGCGGGGCTTGCAAGACCTTCCTTCAGCGAACAGTACCAGGAAAAAAAAGAAGAGGCAGACAGAGAAAGATATGGGAGGATAACATAAAAGAATGTACGGGCCTGCAATTGAAAGAGGTTTTAAACAAGGCAAAAGACAGGGAGGAATGTAGAAAGACGGTCGACAAGTCTTGCTTGGTGCCCCAAAGGTCCAACAGTCTAAGGAATAGGTAAAGGTAAAAAAAAATTAATGAATCCTTTTTGATGTATGCATTTATTAAAAAGTTTCTTAAATATAAAATAGTTTATAAATATGTTGATTATTTTAAGAAGCAGTATTATTTTTATCTTCAACACACTTTTTAAAGTTTTGGGTATCAATGCCACAACTTTTTATAGTCTAAGAGTGACACAGTAAATCTGTTGTTCCTAGCCCTCAAGAAGTTTGTGAAATCACTTCAAGCTCACACAAAGTTTTCATTGGGCACGTGTGTAAACACAAAACACTGGCCCAATAACAATAAAATGTTCACCATATCTCTTCAAGTGCTATTAATGTTGCCACAATAGAGTAGTGGCCAGGTACTACAATTGTGTCTGATAGCGAACAATCTGTTAAAATATAAAAATTGTTTTTTTGTTTAATGTTGGATTTGTATTAAAACATAGTGCATCTGAAGTATGAAGTCCATCTTTAGTTAGCTCTATAAATAAGTCATGGAAAAACTGTTATTTAATTTTCTTAATTATAGTAGTATTTAATTTCAGCTAGATCAATTTAAAAAAAATAAAACATGAACCTTGTTAAAAAGATCAGAAAAAAAAATTAATTAGGAAATCTTTATTAATTTAAACTTGTGTAAACTTGTGAATATTTTTTCTTCTCTAGAGCTTTTCCTGCTAATCTTTATTAAGAATTCCTCTAAAATGTTCAAATTTTTTTTCTTTTTTTTTTTTTCTTACAAAGCTTATACCAATTCACTTTGTCTGTCTGTCTGGCCAAAAGTTTGTACACATTGTTCCTTTGACACCTAATCTCAGATAAAGGTGAAATTTTGCACAATTATTTCTTTTACCTGACAACACAAGAATTAATTAAAACAATTAATCAATTAGTTTAATTAGCTGTTGGTAATAAATTATTTTGTTTGGTATCTCAAACAAGAGAAAGAAATAGTACTTGACTGAAGTGGTGGTATAAGCTGAATTAGTCCCCTTTCTAGATTGTTGTCTGAGGCTTATTACAAATTTAATTACATGACTGATCCATTTAATTGATAAACATAATATAAGGTTTTTTGTTTTTTTTTAAAGTATTTTTTTTTTGCATTTTGCTTTCATAATGTCAACTTGATGTATTTTTTTATTGTCCACTAGAGCTCTTTTCAAGAATCTGTCGCTATTCAGTAAACCTTCTTCTATTGGAGCTTACAACATGCTGCCTCACAGTGGCTCCCATAATTGGAAGAAAAATTCTGACAGGTAAAACAAGTTACTAAGTGTAAAGTTTTTTGGCACACTGGTAAAAAAAAATTTCTGACATCAATCACATTGTTGTTTTGGTGATTTTTCATGTTTCAGATGTTCCTTCAGAATTGAAGTGTTACATCTTAGCCCAAACCTCTCCCTGGATTGGGGTAGGGAGGAAGCTGGGGAAGGCAGGGTTTAACCATGGGACTATGAAGAAAATAGTCTATAGCACATTCCATTAGAGAGCCATTCTACTTTTAAGTCTTGTCCATCTGAAAGCAATGTTAAGCTGCAACTTAAAAGAATGTCTCAAATCTTTTGTGCAATAGAAGCTTGGAAGACTAGCTTGATCCTACTAGAATACCCTTATATTTCAATTTCAATTCACACAATGTTTTATCAGCAATGAAGATTATGACTTCAAATTATGTAGGACAAATACATAACCACAACATATTGCTCTTTTCTTTCATGTTTTAATGAAACAAAAAATTAATAAATTTTTAAAGTATAAACCATGAACCTTCGAATTCCCTATCCATTAGTCTTTCTTGCTTTCTTCCATCCATTTCTCAGTCTGCCATTTTCTCTTGATCTGTTCCCTGTTGGAAGGTCTTTCCTAGCCCTGAGGGCCTTGTAATATGGCCGGTTTAAGTTTGAGTTGTCTGACTGTGGTTAGCAGGTCATCTTTGGGACCACTAGCTATTTAAATTCTGTTTTGAATTTCCTCATTTGTGATGTGGTCTTTGTAGGTAAAACCTGTAGGATCTTGACTTCATGGCTAATATCCTTCTCTCTAATTTCATAATTACTTTTTTTGTCTGTTTTAGACAAATTTTTGGTGCAGGTTTTCTATTCAGTTTATACTAAATAAGGGGAAAAAATAACATGTTTATATACATATTTTGTAATTAGACAATGCAAGTTAGCTTGCCAGTTTAAAATCTTGTCCTAGCTCATTTAAATTAGTACACTAAAAACTAGTTCACCATGTAAAGAAGTGTCACAATTGTTAGGCACTACTGTGCTGTGTATTATGCAGATAAGTCAAATGGAGTTAACACTCAAGTAATGAAATCTAATAACACAGGTGAAAGGCAAACAATACAAGTTACTTGCCGCTGATAGTAAAAGTGAATGTGAAACAAGAAGTTTAATAATGATGAAGAGAACAGTCGAATGTCGTCAAGTTCAATCTATACATTCATATAAGCTGCCGCTCTCCAAAGCTGTCTTAAGTAGTCTGTTTACTTTTCATTATTCTTACTCAAAACATAGTCTCATTTTTACTAGTCTCATCATTGTCTCTGAGTCAAAACTTCCCCTATTTACAAAGTAAATAACTAATTCCTAATCATGCCATAACACTGTCAAATGATAAAAGAGCAATAATAGAAATTCTGCAATAAAATTATATAAGTCTCTAATCACACTTAAAAAGGATTAAAGAAAAATATGTTAAATTGAACTGCATTCTGAGATTTTATAAAATGACCGTACAGTATATTCGTAGATTTGATGAAATCATAACAAAATTTAAATTCATAATGTAATGACATCTTAAAATAACAGCTAAAAAAATCTAACATTTTAAATAGTATCTATTATTGCATTTTATTTTTTGATATGTCCTTCTCCTAAAGAATTTCTTTATGTATTTATGTGCTGAATTAAGTTGTTTACTTTTTCTTGGTCCTCAGGTTTAAGATTTATCACAAACGACTAGACCGTATTGAGATTGATGGCCTGAACAGTGCCAAGTACAAAATGGCTACTGTTGCTTTTTTTCCCATTTACACCTGGCTGACCATAGATATTGATGAGAATGAAGTCCTTGAAGTAAGTGGTAAAAGTATTTAGTATTGCATTCCTTTTTTACAGTAAAGTTACATCAATTTTAACTTGACTATAGTGCCTAAGTACAAGAGAGGATTTTATCAGCAGAGGGAATCTTTAGGCTCATAAAAAAAAAAATTAGAAAGAATTTTTAGTAAAAGTTTAAATTACAACAATGAATAATCTTATTTTTGAATTGCAATACTCACACATCTATTTAAAAAAAAAATTACACATTAGTACAGTGGGAACAGTAAAAGTAGGGGCAGGTAAAGTAAATACAGATGATGTAAAGCTTGTGTTTTGTGATCAGTGGGGGCAGGTAAAGTAAATGCAGATGATATAAGTAAAGCTTGTGTTTTGTGATCAGTGGGGGCAGGTAAAGTAAATGCAGATGATGTAAAGCTTGTGTTTTGTGATCAGTGGGGGCAGGTAAAGTAAACGCAGATGATGTAAAGCTTGTGTTTTGTGATCAGTGGGGGCAGGTAAAGTAAACGCAGATGATGTAAAGCTTGTGTTTTGTGATCAATGGGGGAAGGTAAAGTAAATGCAGATGATGTAAAGCTTGTGTTTTGTGATCAGTGGGTGCAGGTAAAGTAAATGCAGGGATATAAGTAAAGCTTGTGTTTTGTGATCAGTGGGGGCAGGTAAAGTAAATGCAGATGATGTAAAGCTTGTGTTTTGTGATCAGTGGGTACAGGTAAAGTAAATGCAGATGATGTAAAGCTTGTGTTTTGTGATCAGTGGGTACAGGTAAAGTAAATGCAGATGATGTAAAGCTTGTGTTTTGTGATCAATGAGGGCAGATAAAGTAAATGCAGATGATGTAAAGCTTGTGTTTTGTGATCAGTGGGGGCAGGTAAAGTAAATGGAGATGATGTAAAGCTTGTGTTTTGTGATCAATGGGGGCAGGTAAAGTAAATGCAGATGATGTAAAGCTTGTGTTTTGTGATCAATGGGGGCAGGTAAAGTAAATGCAGATGATGTAAAGCTTGTGTTTTGTGATCAGTGGGGGCAGGTAAAGTAAATGCAGATGATGTAAAGCTTGTGTTTTGTGATCAATGTGGGCATAGCATGGAAACAGTTGCCTGAGTCAGCCAGGAAAACCAGTGAGTTGACAAGAGTTTTAAATTATTATGCATGACTAGATTGACTTAGGGACATATTTAGGGAGTAATCTTTTTCTTATTTGATGTAACGTTTGTATTTTATAAGATCAGAAGATGTAAATCCTGTATTTTGTAATGGGGCAGATGTTGTAAAGCTTATCTGTTTCTATGACTGATGATTAATGGGGTAAATATGCAACCAGCACAACCTCCAATTGCCTTTACTTCCTTCAACTATGTCCTGCACCAATCTGATTTGGGTGGGTCCTGAAAATCTTTTCATTCTACACCTCAGTCTTCACATAGATTTGAACCTCGTTTAAAATTGAAATGCTTTACTACTCAGCTGCCAACCCCTTTACTCCAGCACCTTTCCCCTTTTCCATGTATCAGATGATAAAAAAAAAGTCGTCTGTTAAAAAATGGTATCATATAAACAGCAGAAGGACCTATTATCTTTAATCTCTTTAACAAATGTCAGGAACAAATCAAAGTTACTTTGATTTAGGATTCACAAGATGAATAAAAATCCAAGCATCCACTCGCCTTTAACTCCAATCAGAGCTTAAAGCTTAAGTCTTGTCACACAGTGATGGGATACAAAATGTACATTGATGACATTAAGATGTAGAGATTGTTTTAAATCCTTTGTAGAATTCTTTTTTTAAACATTTAACCCTAATTTAACTATGGACCTTTGTGTCTGAGTTGTTAAATACTTAGCTTTGGAACCATGACTCCTAAGTTTCTTTTTATGTTTTCCCCAATGGCTTCCTGTTATATTTGAATGTTTCTTGTCATATACCCTTACTTACTTTGTTATTGATACATGTATATGTGTATAGATATTCAGTAATTACTAAACCTCTAATACCTGTTCTATACTTTTCCAGACAGTGCCTGAACACCTGCGAATGGACCCCACATACACAGAAGATGACAGTACATGGATAATACCAACAATACCAGTATTGCCAGAATAATATATCTTTCTGAATGTGCTGGCAATACCAGTATTGCCTGAATAGTATATCCTTCTGGATGTGCTGTCAATACCTGAATTGCCTGAACAGTTTATCTTTCTGGATGTGCTGGCAATACCAGTATAGCCTCAGTACTATATCTTATGTGCCACAGTTGGAGGACTAACACTTTTTTCCCTCACTCAAGCCTGGAGCTTGCATTAGTTTTTTTCACATCTGCTAATAGAAATATGGATCATTTATTGTTGTCCTTTCAAACATTGCCATTCTAGAAGTCAAACTCTTCAACTAGATCAATGTTGGGAATGAGCCGTTGACTTTTTTTGAACACTTGATTTTAGAAAGATTAAAAGTATGTGACATAGTACTTAACAGAAAAAATTCCTTTAAAGAGATTATGAAAACCTTAAAAACAATTTAAAGCTTAAGGACAGTAAACAGATTTGAACAAAAAAAGGACATTAAACCATACTGGCATCATGTACTCAAATGGACAAATTTAATGTGACAGACACTAGCCAAGATAGCTTTCTTCATCAATTTTTTTATCAATGTTAACAACTATTTGGAAGTTTGTGAAATGCCATCTGATGACCTAGTCTTATTACCTTCATAATTTCAGCTCTGATTTAAGCCAATCGTTAAGCTGCATGAGTGTGTCTTGTTTCCTAGGCTTGATCATACGGAAGTGTGTGATCGCCAAAGATCAAGACACATGAGGCTTTTGTGCTTAGACTACGGGTAGACCTTAATTGTTTTATTATATTGGCTGTTCTTAGGAATGAAGCATCAATCTATAGACCTTAATTGTTTTATTATATTGGCTGTTCTTAGGAATGAAGCATCAATCTAAGCAGTTCATTTTATTTGCATTGTGATAATGTTATTAGAGTACATTCATCTTGATATTATCTCATTTCCCAATCTATGTGTCCTTCTGTCCATTAAATACTAATCTTGCCTGTCCTGCATATTATTGTGAGTTAGTTTTTTTTAATCATATGATAAAAATAATAAAATATAAACATAATCAAGATTTTTAAAACATATAATAATAATAATTTAATTTACAGAGCTCTGTTAACAAATATAATGTATACTCAAGGCTCTCTGTAATATTACAAACATAAACTCCAGAAGAATAACAAACTAATCTAAAAAAAAATTTGAGCTATATAAAAAAAAAATATGGATATTAGATAGTTTTACATTGATATTTGGGAAGTAATAACAAATATTACATTAGTCATGATATTTCTATAGCTGTATGCTTCATCATAAATGGTGCAATTTAGTGTACAATGGCACAGAAATCTCAAACATTATATTATTATTTAGAGTTAAATTTTGGTGGCTCTATTTAAAGACAAATCATAATGTGATATGACTACAGAATTATGAGTGTGGCCTTGACTTTGACATTTTCTTTAGAATGTTGCAGAATTAATTTGTTTAAAAATTGATTATGAACACAATCATTTGTATGAATGTCTTATTTCTATTGATAGAAGTTTAAATTATTTTTTCTATTTATATATTTGTATCCAATTAATGTATTGCAGTTATATTTTAAACTGTGAATATCATTTCATCATAATAGTTGTGAAACAGCAATGAAATCCTTGGAAACTAGTCTTTAATTGTTAATGTTGTAGTCAAAGACCAAGTCCAGTAGTAATTAATATTAAATGTATATAGAATGTAATCTCCAAATAAATAAATTTTACAAGGATGTGTAGACAGTATTACAATAGAAGTTTACACTTGTGAGTGTTATTATACTTTTAGAAAGAAGTCTGTGTTGTGTAACATGATACTTTAGCAAGATTTCCTTAGGGGGTTGGGCTGAAGTTATTTGTGGTAACATATTATTGAAGAAGTTATGTAAAATCAATATTCCTGGAAATTTAAAGCATTGCTGTAGAAATGAAAAAGATATTCACCCTATTCCCTAATTTTTGTTGAGCATTTGGAGCACTATATGTGATGTGTCGACTGTCTTTTGCCTTGAATAGAATCTTTTTCAATGTCCATTCTTTAATGCTGTCTTCTCATTGCTTTCTCTATCTGCCTCCTGGTTCTGTTCCCTGAACCCTCAGGGCTGGCAAGAAAATTAAATTTTCTCCAACATGGCCTATATTTCTAATTGAAGGTAGACTAAGCAACTTTAGTTAGAGTTGTCAGATATTGTCAAGATTTGTTAAGCGTGTTATCAGTTATGTCAACAGCATATCATCCACAATAGATTTATCGTTGCCAGATTCCAGTAGACATAGCATTTGAATCATCAGGTATGATCAGTAACAGACTCATCATAATTTTACAGTGTCTTTCTAAAGCAAGCTATGTTATGCAATTCATATGTAGACAAAACTTATTATTATTATTTTGTGTGTAATGTACTAAAAAAAAACAACACTATTTCAATTTGTAAAGTAGGCAACACTCTCTTTTAAAAAAAAATATATATGTGAACAACATTTTAAAATGGAAATTGAGAAAGACATTTAGTTACCAATTATTAGGCCATTTGAATTTTGACATATATTAACTTGGATACTGTATAATCAGCTCAATTCATTTCAATTTTAGCACATAGTGTTTTGTGCCTCATTGGAGCTAAAAGGAACAATTTGTTTTTTTTTCAAATATCCAGCATTGAACCTACAACTATTTTATATACTATAGTTACTTACTATAAACATAACACATTTATTATTCAAATTATGCTACTACTTATCTTATAACATGGTTTATTTGTGAGGCACAATATTTGGCCTTTAATTATGTGCCTTTACTCTGTCATCAGGTCCATTTGGTGTTTATAAAGTACAAAAACAAGTAAACCTTAGGTCCACCATTCAATGTTATGTCTACAATTACATGAACACCTTTGAAAACTGTCCTGGTGTTTCGTTTGAAGACTGTCCTTTTTAACATTAAGCATTTATAATTACATTTATTGTATTTCATGGCTAAAACGTGAGATAGAGTCCATAAGAATTGGACTTTTGCCAAGTCCCATGAAATCCTATGGCCTCTGAGAAAGTTTTCTTAAAGTGGTCAGGGCTGAAGCTTTGATTCTCAAGGTTCATTCATGGTTTGTCAAATGTTTGACATGTTTCTGATGTTCCTTCAGAGTTGAAGGTAATCTGCTTCCTAGTCCAAACCTCCCGCAGGATGTTGTGGGGTGATAGTGGGCAGGGCATGAACACTGGCCCACCGAGACAACTGAACAACAGTCCAGCATGCATGCAGCATGGCCATCTTCCTAATTTTTTAAAAATTATAATACCGCAAACTTTTTGGTTGGAAAGGACAAACAAATACTGGGGTTACTGAGAAGGGTGGTAAGTAGAATTCTGTAAAACACTTGGCTTCTAAAACAAAATGTCTTCACACATTTAGAAGTTAGAATTCCATGTAAGATGCAGATTTTTAAATTATGGATTTTTTTAGGATGCTCGTGTGTCCAGCCATCTCCAACCTGACCTACATTTGAAACATTAATGTCATTGTTCTGGTCACATGACATCCTTATTAACCATTGGCCATAGAAATACATGAGCTTTACATCATCTGTCCCTATAGATTTCGCTAGGTCTGAAAGGTGTACCTTTACATACTATTTTTAATGTATATATATTAGTATTTTATAGAAGAAATGGGTAAAAGAGGAAATGAACTTTTTTTGTATGTTCATCATATCTTTAGTAACAAGGAAACCCAAGTCTTTGATATATCATTGTGAGAACTTATTGTGTCTTGAAATGTTTTGTTTCTGATACAATAAGATTGTATAATGCAGTGAAGAAAGAAAAAAAATATTATTGTTCATGTATGTGCATCCTTGGTTGTGTGCGTGTGTGTGTGGCTGTCTGTGGGAGTCTGGTGCATCTTGCAGATGAAGTTCATTGTTATCCTTGGTTGTGTATGTGTGTGTGTGGCTGTCTCTGGGAGTCTGGTGCATCTTGCAGAATGAAAGGCGTCTGCCCTCTTCTGTAGATGACAGAAACATGGGCAGAAAACACTGTGACATGAAGACTTTTATTGCTGAGGCGTCATCTCAGCATTAAGTCTGATCAGTGCCATGAAGACTTGACTTGCTGAGGTTTTATCTCAGCTTTAAGTCTGATTTTGTTAGGAAATAATGTGGAAATGCTATTTGATATGTTGTAGTCTTTTTACTTTGTTTTGTTTTCCCGTATGAACAATTTTTGTCCTTTTTTTTTTTAATGTTGTCAACTTTTCAGAATAAGAACAATTGACTAAGTCCCCCTTGATTCCAATATTACAGCTGCCTTTTTTTTTGGCTTATATTTCTCTATATTACTCTTTTGCTACAATAATTTGATATACATTTTGCAGTAAAAGTAGAGTGTGAAAATAGGTATACCTGTTCAGCTGACATATTCATATCAAATATAAAATACTGTGAAAACTGGATTATCCGATTTGTTAAAAAAGTTTTGTTCTTTAATAAAGATATAATTAGGTACTTAGATTTAGGGCCCTGCGGTTATAGGAGAGCCTTAATCATAACATACGGTCTCCGCCATGACCTAAGGAACAATTATGCCAAGCTTTATCAAGATTGGTCAGACGGTTTTGGTTTGTACTTACATACTCTTGACATTGTGCTTTCTATTATAAGATACTGGTAGATATAGTTTTGTTTTTAGTTTTAGAAAAAATACAATGCATATACAAATGTTTAAGGTTTGTATGTTTGTAAAGTGGTTAGGTTTCTAAAATTTGTTAGGTTTGTATGTTCAGTTGATAACTTAGTTCTAAGGTGTTAGTGTTTGTTGGTTGTGCACCAGGCCTACGTGTAAGCGAGGAGTTAAATTATTATTTATGCTAATTAATCCTAGTGCGGTGGGGATATCATGAATATTTTTGTTCACGTTTTGATTGACTGATATTTGGGTCTAAAAATATCGATGGTTAAGATTTTTAGAAATACATAGGGATATTTGTGATGTGTAAGGAATGTTTTAAGCATTGGTGACAAAAAAAAATCTTTTGACATCTTCAAAATGTGAACAGCCAACACGGCACTGCAAAAAGCATTGTACCGCTTGTTTATTCATATTCGGTCATTATATTTTTAAAAAACTCATTGCTTGTAAGTTTATTTGGGTGCGTTTTTTTTATGTATATCTGGGTTTGTTATTTTTCGGCACTTGTTAAAATGTGTGAAGACATGAAAGTCTATACAGTGTGGTTTATTCTAAATGATCTTATATGTATTTTTTAAAATTGCTATAGATATATCATGTATTATAAACATAACTGTACTCATCTCACAGATTAAACAAGTCCATCTCGTATTAGAGATGATAGTTCCCTTTTTTTTGTTTGATGTGTAAGATATTTATATTTTGTATTTCATTAATCTATTAAAAGCCATGTCAAGTAAATGTGACATCATTGTGTTTTTTTTTTCCCAATGTGTATGGTCATTGGTCATCAGAGCTTAGAAATTCGATGTTTAGTAAGTCAATTATTTCAGATTTATTGGCCATGCCAATCTGAAGTGAGATATCCCTGGGCATGCTACCCTGCCTCATAGTGGCGCCCAGGTGGAAACGATCGTAGGAGGAAACGATTAGGCTAAAGGGTAGCAAAAGAAGACTCCCATGGGTGTGCCTAAGTGGGTGCGAGAGCATCCTCATTGCACTGTGCGGAGTTGTAAAAAAGTTCCCACAACCTTGTCACAATCCAGGCGCTGTTCCTCAAGGGGCCGTTACATATATGGTGTGTCCCGCGCAGTTAGCCTGGTATAGAAAAGGAAAATGGCGAGAGTCTTTGTGTACGCGGTCTCTTGACGCAAGTCTGACCCACCCGTAAGGCCGGTGAGTGGGAGCTCTTGTTCACTTTTGCTGGCCTAGAGTTCCAAGAGCCGAAGGCTCAACTCTACCTGACAGTTTAAAAAGAAGAAGTGAGAGATCTTGTTTTGTTTCTTAAAGATGGCGTTTTGTTGCCAGATAAGCTTTTACAAAAATAAATCATATCTTACAATTTATATTTCCCACTTAGATTGGAATTCGAAATCTTGAGCTGTTAAGTAAAGTAGCAATTATACATAAAACACAACCATAATCTTCAAATACAAAAACAAAATCTAATAAATACTCAGAAAGACACAAAGATAAAGGAACATTCCTTGTTCCATATGCTAGGACAAATTTGTACAAATACTCCTTCTTCTCTAGTGCTATTAGAGCATGGAATGGGTTGCCTGAGCTAGCCAGGAAAACTAATGACTTGTCAGAATTTAGATCATTGGTTAATATGCATGACACGTAGGACGTAATCATCTTTTTTTGAAGTAACATCTGTATTTTATAAGATAAGTACTTTATTAGGGCCTACGTCTAAATGTTTTTTTATGCTATTTCTCCAACTTTCGTGCGATAGACTTGATAACTCTGGTTTAATGTCACATAATGATAATAACAAATGGCAATGTCTTCCATCCCAGAGTAAGGATGAGTCCAGTGTTTCACAGACAGAACTTAATTACTTAAGGATCTTATTTAAATACAATAATAATTTGTATAATAATAATAAGTATACAATACTTTATTTGCACCGTTGTTAATGGCGCGACTTTAAACTGTATCGAATTAAAATATATTACATCTGGACAACAATATTGTTCCATCTCTGATCCGTCAAACTTGATTTCTGTTTAAATATTAGAATAACAACTTTCCAGACCCACAAAAACAATAACTGTCCTCTCAATTGCACGGTAAAAAAACTTAACAAAAAAAAAAGACTTAATTGGTTGAAATTGTATCAACTATTTTGAGCCAAACTTGTCATGCATTTTCTAACAGATGCAGTCTGGTACATTTATAAATTTGTGCGATTTGTGCAGCCAAGAGTTTTAATTAACATAATTTTGAAGACTTAGCCAGCTGTACCAAATTGCTTAGACAGGTGGATAGTTTAGAGTTTCAAAACATGTACGCAATTTTATAAAGTTCACTAAGGTAAGTAGCCTACATCGCGTAAACAAACTGAATGGTTCTCAAACATTTTTGACTCGGGACCCTTTATACAGTCTAAGCTAAGTGAAAAACTATATAATCGCATAATTGTAACATAGGTTACAAATAAAAAAAACAACATTTTATTGTAGGAGTGTTTATTGAGTTTATAACTTTTGTTTAAAATAAAATTTAAAAAATGTATTACTTGAATGTGGTTGATAAGATTTTGTGAGTGTATTTATGACCGGCACAATGTTTCTAATTAACAACCACAAATCTCAACGAGCACAAATTTCTAGTCGGTTTCTTTTCGGTGTACTGATACTCATTGTTGCAATACATTCACGATTCACCAAACAACAGCAACAAGTTCTTTACCCATAATACTGGATATAAAATTGGGATCTGTTTTTAAACCGGATTTATGTATCCTTTTTCCAACATTGGTTTTAAGTTCCTCGTTTAAGGATATTTCAATGAGCTGATTCTGTATTAACATGGATTCATCTGTGATAGCGATCTGAGTTAAAAGGTTCACTACCCAGTCGGGAATATCCAAGTGAAGAATGCCTGCAAAACTTTGGTTTATGTCGTCATACCTGTGCATAAAAGACATATTGAACAGTAATATGTGGTGATTTTTTTTAAAAATTATCCGATCAGATAATCTGGCTTTTAGTGAAGAAGTTATTTTATACAATTCTCTTTTACCTGCGGTCGTCTCGAAGACCACAGTTTGAGAACCTCTGGAATGTACGATTTGATAAGAAAATATAAACTTCCGTTTCGAGGATTATAAATACTTTGTGTCCGGTCATAATAAATGGCTATCTGTCCATGAGTACATTAGCTGATACTCAGTGATAGCTGAGATGTATTTTTATTTATCCAAATTTCAGTTATCCAAATTCGAGTTGGCGTCTATCATTCATGAACATTTTCTAAAGCGAGGCCCATAACCCTTTTAAATTATTTTTTGTTTGCATAAAATATGCGCATATTTTTTTGTATAGTAATTCCCCATGTACAGTGATAAACCAGCGAGCCTAATGGACACTATTCATTTATTAAATTACCTTATGGCGTAGTTTTTTTAAGCATAAATTATTTATAATGCAGGTCCAAAACAGAGCATATAGTAATTCTTCGGAACATGCGGTCCATATTGCAGATGATGCTAAAATTATATGTTTCATTGGCCAAAGGTCAACAAGTCAGCACAATTATTTTCCCTAAACTAAAGTCAGGTACCCATTAGACTTGGGTGGAATCAGGGGCGCCCTAAAACCCCGAAATTTAAAATCCCAGTCTTCACCGAGATTCGAACTCAGGATCATAGGCTCGAAAGCCAAGCGCTCAACCACTAAGCCCCCGCAACCCCAGAGAATATAGTAAAAACTTTTTTTCCTCTGCCCCCATATCCCTTTCTAAAAGACGTATTTGTTTCAGATCATCAATAAAAATTATTGTCAGTAGAGGGAAGAGGTTTTGAATTTGGAAGCTCATAAAAAAACAAACAAGCTGACGATTACAAAACGAAACAAATTAAAAAAAAACCTAGACTGAATATTTTCTCATCTCATTGTATTTTACGAAATATTAAAGATAAATGTTTGTATTGGAGAGAAAAAAAACAGACACAAATATTATTATTATTATATATAAAATATGCAACAGTTGCACAGTTGAATTAAATGTATGTTATATGTTGGTAAGTTGTATCTTCATATGTTTTTCACTACAGAACACTCAATAACCATTTCAAAGTTCCCACAACATATTAATTTTATTTTCATTTTTTTTTGTTTCAATTTCAATACGATAGTTGGAACGAAATCTACTATAACATTGAAGAAGCTTAATTATTACAAATTTTAATCAATAACAACCATTGAACAAGTCAACACAAGAATTCTTTACAATCTAAACGATAAACCAGTTGCCATATTAGCAGAATTACTATTGAACTATCATAATCTTATAAAAGACATAGAATCTGACCCTTTTTTAATTTGTACCTCTAAAGAGAAGAAACTCACAGCCAAGTCTTTTCATAGGCTCAGGTCGTTCTTAAATAAACTCCCACATGTATTGTCTCCATTTTCTACGTTAGGTACTAGGTACTTTGTTCTTATCTAGATGAATGGTTACGTCAGATCAACATCATATGCACAACATTACGTAACAGGACATATACTCATAATGCATTCAGTAAGAAATATATCTTATGAAGAAATGAATATTTAAGCAATAGTTCACAATAAGTTAATCAGTGGGATTTCATATATCAGAAATACATCAGAAATGAGTAAAGGGTGACTTCTAATGAACCAGGTCGTTCTGAGCATCAAGTACTTATGAGAACTTAACCCATTACGTTTCATGTACAGTGCTTGTAGTGCGGGAAAGACAGTAAATTGGGTGAATGGGTGGCAAGGATTGGACCAGCATATCCTCTGCAGACTAAATACAGGTTACCATTAAGATGGATGGCGTGAAATTGTAAAAGACTTAGCATTGGGTACCTAAAGGGTTACGAGATAAAAGATGACATGGTTAAAAAAAAAGAAAATTTCCACCTGTGCCAGCACAGCAAAAAAATATTTTCTTCAAGCTACTTGTCATCAGCGTGAATGGGATGGACAAAGGAATGGCATTAGCACGTAGCTTGATTAGTCTTAACTACGTGTGACACGCGCGCATTTTGAGGTATGCGAACGGATTGCTTGGACTAACTAGTTTCATACCAAAATACTCATAGACTTGAACAACGAATCACATACATGTATGTACATAAAAAAAAGTCTTAGGCATAAAAAAAATTGATAAGAAAAAAAAATATTTAAAGAAAGCAAGTCTATGTCATGTAGTTCCCATTTTGTATGCTCCTCCTCCTATCCCCCTTTATCTAGCTTGTTCTCAGGATAACATTTACAAAACTTCCTATGCCGAACCTGTCATTCGGTCTGATCACTTCTGAGGTTTTTTTATGCACTATAGGCAGAAGTCTCAAGGGACCGGGTATAGCTAGAGGGCCGTAGGTTGTGCATCACTGACATAAATATATTGGTTAAGATTCGCTCTACTGTTAATGTAGTCAAAAATCTTCCTAGGTGGTTGATCATGGAGATTAGGTCACGTGAACAACAAACAAGGTGGTTAGTAAAAGTTTACACACAAACAAAAACGAAACAATGTACAGTTGAATATGGACTTAGCAGCCAGGAAGCTACTTTAAAAAAAAGACTTAATGTGGACCACACAACATAGAACAATTTATATCCATGAATAAAGGTAAGCATTCTAACATCTGGTATTTGACACCAATATGAATGATCTAAAATCACGAAACATGCAGCGATAAACAGTCAGAATTAATTAACATAACAGAATTATAGATATATTTAACTTTGCAAAATAGAAACCTACGTTTGAGTCATTTTATAAAAGAAAAACAGTTATAAGATTTATAAGATAAGATGACAGATGAATAACAATGTACGCAAATGTATGCCTAATTTGTTGAATATTTCGTAGCTATTCCGCTATTTGATTAATACGATTAAAGTTTAGACTATAAAGGTTTGTGATTGAAACACTTACAATAAAAACATTTAAAATATTTTTTTTTAAAAAAAGATAATTCCTCCTTTAAGCAACTTATTGAGCGATTATTTTTCTATTGAAAATTTAAAATGTTAGCTTTAAAAACATTTTTTACCCCCCCCCCCCTCCTTTTTTAACCCTTCTCCCCGTGAAAGAATCCTGGTTATTGATAAAGTACACCTTTTAATATTCCAATGATTTCAGAAGACTGGGCACAATATTCCTCAAACTTTTGAATCAATAAAGCCTTACATTCGGAAATCACCGAACGCGATAGTCATTTCAAAACCGATGTAGGATCTAGACCTAGATTTAGTCTCTAACCAAATTTACATTTATTTGTTTTTACTTTGAAACATTATAACGATCAAACTAAAGTTGTACACATGTGGCCAACAAGCTAATCATTTTTTTCTCAGCGATATACATCATTTTCTAGGAAAATGGTTATAGCCATTTTTGAGATCAGCTCTCCGCCCACCCACCCAGGTTCCATTGCTAAGATCAATATCGCTCGGTGACAATTGATGATTGCCTTTCGTTACCTCATCAGTTTGTTTCATTAATTAAACACTATTCCTAGATCTAAGTTTCACCTTGATCGGCATATGGAAGGATATGAATTTGTTTTTAAAAAAATGTTGACTAGGCAAATAATCAAGAGTTAGACTAATTAGCTAACATTAATTAATTATAGATACGTGTCTCTAACTAAATTCGCTCAGAAGTAAAGCTTGCTCCTTTGTCATGTCTTTGTCATTGCACCGATCCCCAGAGCAGAAGCAGGTGATGCTGTTGTCTTGGAGTCTAAGACATCCATTGGTGGGGACATTGAAAGGGAAGTAATAGTTGTTGGAACAACTTCGTTTCACGTCTGACAAAAAAATAATGAGGTAACAATTTACGGTTGAAACGTCATTAATAGTAAATGGCATAAACTAAATGAATGGGCTCTAAACTTCGATCTAATCGTTTGGGCTAAATAGTGAAATGGTATTAAATTGTAAGAGAGAGAGAGAGAGAGAGAAAGGGAGAGAACGATAAAGATATTTCGTGACAAGGATAGGTCACACCCTTCGCAAGCCTGCATCCGACATAACAAGGCAAGCCCCAACCTGGAACTCCCAAGGATAGAAGAGGGGACGGCCCAGAAATACATGGCGCCGTGATTTGGAAGCAGATGCCTAGCAGATGGGTAAGATTTGGGGACAGTTGGACAGACTCGACCAGAACTGAGACGCCTGGAGGAAGCTGGTTGGTGGCCTATGCCCCAGAAGAGACCACAGGCAGAGATGAGATAATCAATATAAAAATAAGGAAAATGTGATTGAATATAGATTTAATAGTAGTCTAATGGGCTCATTCTCTAGAATTATTTAAATGCTGCATCATTAAAGTCTTCAAAAGAGGGTAAGAGTCTTCATAAAAATTCTGGAAAGAGCCTCCACTTAGGTACCTAAATTAAGTCCTCTAACTACACCAATTAGCTTTTATGGTCTGTGTAATAAATATAATTACGTACACGCATATATTTATTTATGCCTTTGGGACATTTTGATATGTCTTCTGACACTGTTCGTCTTCAACTTATGGAAGAGACTTGTTTACAGACTTTTTACAACTCCAAGAACTAAAGATTTAAAATCTTTTAAAAGAGACGTACCTCCGAGTGGCCACCTCGTCACTGTCATAATGCATGGGCCATTGCATCGGATCGTTTGTTTCGCCCAGTCTTGCAGTTTACCGCTTGTTGGGCAGGCCTTATTCTGCCAGTAGCCATAGGCTCCACTGTTGCATTCGTAGCACTCGAACGGTAGGATTGACGAAATTGAAGCTGTTGCTGTTTTCGTTGTGGTGGCGGTTGTTTGTTCCGGTGTGATAGTCGCAGGCTCTGCTGGAAGTGTCGTTTGTTCTAAGATAGTTGTCGATTCTTCTTGGAGAGTTGTCAGTTCTTCAGTTGTGACGGATTTTTCTGTGGTTGATTGTTCAGTGGTACTTGTTGATTGCTCAGTGGTACTTGTTGATAGCCCAAAAGTACTTGTTGATAGCTCAATGGTACTTGTTGATTGTTCAGAAGTAATTATCGATTGTTCAGTAGTACTTGTTGATAGCCCAGTGGTACTTGTTGATCGCTTAGTGGTACTTGTTGATTGTTCAGTGGGCATTGATTCTAGTGTGCTATTAGCCCACTGTTCTAATGTGATGTTGGCGTCAGTTATAGTAGTAGCTGATTGCTCTATGGTTATTGTAGATTGATCTGCAGGTGTAGTTGATATTTCTGTTGTATTAGTTAACTCTTCTGATGTAACAGAAGATTCATTGGTTGTATTCATAATGTATGTTACTGCTGTGGTTGAGTTTTCTGTCCATTGTAATACTTCTTCTGAGACAGTGGTTGACTCATATGTCATATTTGTTAACTGACTAGGAGTTTTGGTTGATTCTTCTGTAGTATCAGTTAACTGTTCATTTGTGCTATTTGAAGCTTGCTCAACACTCGTGGTTGATTCATTTGTTGTAGTTGTCAACAGTTCAGATGTAGTGGTAACTTCATTTGTGGTATTCACTAATTGTTCAGTAGTTACTGTTGATTTGTCTGTAGTAGTGGTCAGCAGTTCAAAAGTTGGAGTTAAATCTTCAGTAGTATTGAAATGTTTTGAAGTAGTAGTTGATTCTTCAGTGTAATTTGTAAATTGTTCAGACGTAACGGTTGAGTCGATGGAAATATTTGTTGACTGTTCATTTGTTGTTGATGGATTTTCGGTTGTATTTATCCACTGTTCTGATTCTTTTGTAATATTTGAAGAGTTTTCAGACGAAGTGGTTGATTCTTCTGTAATAGTTGAAGAGCTTTCAGACGTTGTGGTTGATTCTTCTGTAATATTTGAAGAGTTTTCAAATGTAGTGGTTGATTCTTCTGTAATATTTGAAGAGTTCTCAAATGTAGTGGTTGATTCCTCTGTAATATCTGAAAAGCTTTCAGACGCAGTGGTTGATTCTTCTGTAGTATATGAAGAGCTTTCGGATGTAGTGGTTGATTCTTCTGTAGTATTTGAAAAGAAAAAGTGTTCAGTTGTAGTGAATGGTGCATCCGTGATATTTTTTAATTCTTCAGAAGTTGTGACTGATTCATCGGTTATATTTGTCAACAATGGGGTTGATTCCGTTGTGCTACTCTCCCATTTATCTGAAACAGAAGTCATGTCGTCTGAGTTATTAGCCAGATTTGTAGTTATTGGTCCCTCAAATACATTAGTCGTGAGCTGTTCATATGAAGTCGATTCTTCTGTGCTATTTGTTAAGGGCTCAGATGTAGTGATGGAATCGTCTGTATTATTTATAAAATGTTCTAAAATTTTTGTTGCATTGGCCAACTGGTCTGAAGCAATCGTTGTTTCTTCTGTGGTATAAGTCAATTGATCAGAAGTAGGGGTTGTGTTTTCGAATACATTTGTGGTTAACTCTTTAGCTGTAGTGATTGACTCGACAGATGTATTTACCAATTGTTCAAAAGCAGTTGTTGATTCTTCTGTGGTATTTGTCAGTTGATCAAAAGTAGTGTTACTTTCGTCTGTTGTATTTGTCAAGTGTTCAGAAGTAGTGATCGGTGCCTCAAAGACCTCAGTAAACTGTGTAGATGTAGTAGTGTATATTTCTGTAGTATTATTTAAATGTTCATAAATATTGGTTGATTCTCCTGTTGAACTAATTAAATGTTCAGAAGTAGTTGTTGAAGTGTCTGAGGTATTAGTGAACTGTTCTGGTGTACTGAAGGATTTTTCTGTAGTATTCGTCATCTGCTCAGAAGTAGTGGTAGGTTCTTCAGTCCTGTCTGTTAACTGTTCAGAAGTAGTGGTTGATACTTCAGTAGTGTTTGTCAAGTGTTCAGATGTACTAAATGATTCCTCCTCAGTTGTATTTTCAAACTGCTCTAATGTAGTGTTAACCTCCTCTGTTGTATTTCTCAAGTGATCTGGAGTAGCATTAGATTCTTTGGTCGAATTCACAAAAGGCACATTTGTTGATACCTCGACAGTTTTAGTTTCTTCTGTAGTGGTAACACCACTAGTAGACGTTGTGGTTGTAGTCGTGTCTGGCGTTTTGATGGTAGTGGCTGTAGTGTCTGGACACACTAATGTTTTATAGGGTTTAAACATCCTTTCCAGGGCATTCAACAAATCTATGTCAGCATGCGCGGCACAAGAAGTATTCGCTGCCTGGACCAAACAAGTTGTGTACCCGTCAGGCAACCTGTCAGGCAGAAGACATAGGCGTATATTTAGACATAGTCATAAACATAGACACAAATGTTAATTTAGACATAGTTGTATATTTAGACATATATGTATATTTAGACTCAGGTGTATATTTGGAAATATGTATACATTTAAACATAGGCATGTATTAAGACTAAGACCAAGTATACTTAGACGTAGGCGTATATTAAGACATAGGTGTATATATAGACATATTCGTCTGTAAACTAGTTTCTATTTTGTAAGGATTGAAGATCAAACGGAGTTAGAGTTTTTTCTGGAACGAAAAGAACATCTTCCCCAGAATCAAGTCAATTTAAATGCACATGATTTTCACAGCAAGCTGTCTTATTAAAATGTACATTACATTTGTGGAACTCTTATGAAAGAAACGCTGAGAAGTCTTGACAGAACACAAAAGCGAAAACATATGATTAGCTTTATGTAAATAACTAGATATGCAAATTTATTCGACCATATCAAAACCAATGGATCACGAGTTCATGAAGAATAAATAAAATAAGAATTCACACCGGAAGCGGAGCAGCAATAATTTCCACTTTAACAGTCAAAACGGAAAAATAGTGTTTGAATCAACCCTAATTAGCGCAAAACCTGGTTAAAATAAGTTAGAAAGAAAGTTTTGATGGTATCAATGACTGCTCTGGCTTATCGTACGCCGACGCATTAGGAACCAATAAAGGAGTTCACCCCTTCCGAGCAGATAATGGTAAGCCTACAGTGATAGAATAAAATTTAGCGACGCTGGAGCGTGGTTGTGCTACCAATGGGAGTAGCACTGCCATATATATATATATATATATATATATATCAGCCATACTATTGTAGATAATTTGATTAATATTACGGCAGTGCTACAATACTTACGTGCATAAATCTGCTTCGTGGACTACTTTTGGTATCACTGCGCTGCACTGTCCAATTTTCAGAGCGAAACCGTAGTTTCTCAGACATGGTAGAACATTAATGAACTCTGCGAACAAATAAATAACAAATATATAAATAAATAAGGTTTTATTTTATTTTTGTGGCAAAGTTTTAGTTTACACAAATAAACGTGTGGCATAAAAATGTTAACAGAAAGGTGTAGCAGACGTGTAACAATCTTCAAACTTACGGTCATAGCCTTCCGGTGAACACAAAAACTGGAAGAATCCGTCGAACATGTCAAAGATAACAGTGGACAGAACTGGACATCCACCAAGGTGAGGCTTTGAGCAATAATGGTATTTAACATAAGCCCTGGAGAGTAGAGTAAACAATGTTTGAACGTAAATGTATCGAATAGTTCTAAAAATCATGATCTGAAAATCATAGGATAGTAATTTACTTTTACTTTACAAAGCTTAGGGTCTACATATCAAGTCACTCTGTCTGCCTGGAACAAATCTTGTACATGCTATTCCTCCCACTCCTTATTCTCGGATCAAGTTGAAACTTTGCACAATTACTCATTGTTGATGACAACATATGAATGAATTTTAAAAAAATTATTAATTGTGGTAATTAATAAATTTTGCTTTAATTGAAAAAGAATATACATTTTGCAGTATTAAGATATATGGCAGTAATTGAGCGTTTCTTTCCTTTCGTTGTGTTTTGTGTTTTTTAAATTATATATATATATATATATATATATATATATATATATATATATGTATATGTATTTATATAAATATACAGTGCTTTTTTGCAAAATATAGGTGCCGGTACTCAGTGATGGATTGTCTAACTTTTAACTACTAATAAATTAATAATAAACGTTAAAATACAAGAAAAGTACTAATTTTCCCTCTACATTAAAAAAGGTGCCTGTACGCCGAACCGGTGCCTACCGTCACAAAAAAGCCGTGTATATATATATATTTATTTATTTAATGTTCATATTCAACCTTACTCATGGATAAAACAAATCAACATCAACAAATACAACGTTACTCAAGCAACATATTTAATGTTATTGTCTTGGAAATGTTACTCGCTTTCAAAATATAATGATACTGTCAAAAAGTAATGTTACAGAATTTAAAAAGAATGTCAAAATAAGACATTACTCTTTTGTCAAAATGTAAAGCTTTTACCCAAAATGTACAGTTTATTTACATTCTCGATAGTTAGTAGGTCTATTATTATTTCGCAGTACTCACTCGCAAAACGATCCTTGCAAATCTCTGGGGTAGTAAATGAAGTTTGGACTTAATAGAATGCTGAAGACGTCCAGGGTGGCTGTTTGTAAACATTTGCTTGCTTCGAACAGAGTAGTGCATTCTGGGAGTTTTTCAAGGAAATATTAAGTCACATGTACAATTATGTACGAAAAACAGAAATACTTATCTAGATAACTTTTCAAATCTAGCTAGCCCTAGGCTTTCTCTCAAATCTATGTACAGGAAATATATATCATTTTAGTGTTAAGCACTGATTTGAACAGCATCGCTTTAAAACAGCGGTTCTCAACCTTTTATGCTCGGCGACCCCTTTTTACAATCCGTCTATCTGCCGAGACCCCCCCACACACACACACACACACATACGGCAGTAGAAGAATAGACATTAATAATCCATATTTTCGATGGTCTTAGGCGACCCCTGGCAAATTGTGTATCGACCCCCAGGGGGTCGCGACCCACAGGTTGAGAACCCCTGCTTTAAAACGACATAGAGAAGATCTGTCCAACCAATGTAGCCCAATTAGTTTAGAAAAATGGCCAGGTTTTATGCGTGATTGCTAACATTCTTGTCTTACCTAATTTCTGTTGCCTGGTTTCCTGCAAATTGTCCACGACCATCTCAGCAGTGGTGTTGAGGCCTTCAAACAGTTGAACCATGTTGTCCAAGAGAGTCGTCTGAGTAGGCGAGATGACCGCTGCCCAGCCTAGCACAAAAGACATGGATGAATCAGAAACAGCTTATGCCTAAACCGTTTAAGAATTTTAAAAAAAAAATGCTAAGAATTATTTCCTACGTTTATCTACAGTCCTACACCATCCTACCATTTGAATTGAAATTTACACGCACCCCTCTATTTCGAATTGTTTACTTTACGAATTGTCTGTTTACCTACATCTACGTATCATAGCCAGTGCATAAAGTATGGACCTGAAGACTGCTCTAAATTCAAATATCTATATGTACATCTTCACATATCTATATGCACAGCTTTACATATCTATATGCACAGCTTCACATATCTATATGCACAGCTTCACATATCTATATGGATAATAAACTTATTATGATGTGAAAGTCAGCATCTTGAGGCTCTGCAGTTTTAATTCTTAAGAATCTCGCAAAAGACCGTCGATTCCAAAAATGTTCCTTATTTTCTGTTGGTGGTTAGATGTTAGAATTGCAGGCCTACGATTTTAGGTTACAAGTTCATTGACATTAAAATGAAACAAAATGTTTATTTCTATCTGTATATAAGAAAATAATGTATAGATGCTACATATCTAACAGAAGCACTAGAATGCATTATTTGTAATGAAAGAAAATGGTAAATAATTTTTTCTTACATACAAAAAATAACATTTCAGGCTGCCGTTTTGTCTGCAACTTATAAGACGATGTATAGATCATTAATTCTCTTCTCTTATCTTATATCCAACAGACGTTAATTCAAAAAGGAATATAATTACGTACTCCGCAACTCATCTTTCAATTTAGTCAGTTTATCAATGACTTAAAACTTTGCTAAGTCGTTGGTTTTTCTGGCTGATTAAGGCAACCCATTCCATTCTCTAATGGTAATAGGGAAGAAGGAGCTCTTTTACGGATTTGTTCTAGCGTATGGAATAAGAAATGTGCCTCTATCGTTGTGTCTTTCTGAGTATTTCATTAGGTTTTTTTCGTATTGGTAAATTATGGTTTAGTGTTTTATGTATTATAGCTACTTTACTTTTTATTCTTCTGTCAAGCAGTGTCTCTAAGTTTAGTGATTTTACTGTAATCAAATTCGTTGTCTCGGCACAAAGCTTTACATTAGAAACTACACGAAAAGCAAGTTAAAGTTTTTCCTCGCAACAGCGGAGTTCGAAATAACTTTAATGAAATCCTACGTAGTTCCCATGACGTCAGCACAAAGTCTAATATTATAACACGCAACTATTTCCAGAGCTATAAGTGTATTTCTTTTTATTAGTTTGAGAACACCTTAACTTTCCCACTTGTTTCGAAATGTTAATTATGTTGGTATGTTTATAAGGTGTGTCTTCCAACTTGTATCTCAAAAAAAAAAATAGAATATACAAATGAAGTCGTGTCACATCCTCTTTATGTTAACCCAAAAGTTCAACCATTGCAGACTTGAAGTGTGACAGGACAACAACAACGGAACAAACCACATGGAAATGAAACTTTTAAATGTACTTTTCATCAAAATGCTGTGAATACATTAAGAGTACTCATTTGAGATGAAGAAATTATTTTACTTCTGGGCGTGATTTACTTCACATTTGCTTTACAAATCACTGGCACAGTCTACATATATATATATCTATATATATTGCTCTAAAACACTTTATCTACTACAGATGTAAAGATCATCATCATCATCATCAAACTCCATTTGAGTGAGGGCTTAAGAGGCTTAAATCCTCTCTTGCAAAAGCCCTGGTTAGAAACCAAGCTGTTTTGCGTAGTGCATACATGTCACCATATACAGGTCGAGAATTTCTGGTTTCCCAGACCTGCCGAGACAGAGATCAGCAAGTCGGGGCCAGTCGAAAAACAACGGGAGTACCGTGAATCAGAAAATGCAAAGATATAAATCTATACTTTTAATTAAATAAATAATGATGTAATGGAAGTGCTGATTAAAAGTATATGACATTTTATGCCAGAGTGTTATGTGGACATCCCAAAGCCAATGACTCTTTAGTTTATTATTAATGAATTTGGTTACTTTTAAAAATCTTTTAAATGTGTACATTCTAATACTATCTTATTCAATCCATGGAATATTTAAAACAACATAAAATAATTAATTATTGAAAACTACCAGCCATCCTCTATAGTACTGTCAGGAGGTAGATCCATTAAAGAGAAATGTATTTTAATTTATTGTAGTCCCTATAGTCGTGTCCACTGTGACATTTTCTGAGAGCTGTGACATGTCTGCACCAGTCCGCCTTAAGATAATTAATGACAATCTTGTGAGGAAGGTTCAGGCTAACCTGTCTAAGGTCAGTTGTCATCAACACTCAGCTTGTTATCACAGTAAGGTAGGCATACATTTTAATATTACTCAACTGCCAACAATAGGCAATCATATTACATTTCATCGTTGAGGTTTTTTTTACAAAGCTTATATCATCTCACTGTCTGTCTGTCTGGTAAAAGCTTGTACACGTTATTTATTCAACACCAAATCTCGAATCAAGCTGAAATTTTGCACACTTATTTCTTTTACCTGATAACACAAGAATCAATAGAAAAAATTAACCAATTAGTTAATTAAATGTTGGTAATAAATAATTTTGTTTGGTATCTCAAACAAGAAAAAGAAATTGTAATTGACTGAATCGGTGGTAGAGTTCGTCTGAGTCTTAGTGAGCACAAACCTGAAAATAGGTCGAGACTAAAGAAACAATAGATAATTGAAGAGTCTTCCATGTTAATAAGTTCTCCACTAGCAGAGTGGTTACCGTGTTGGCTTGACAAGTTTGTGAAGCTTAAGACATGAGTTCAGGTCGCTCCCTTTTTTTATTTTTATAAATGTTTTTTTTTTACTGCTATTCTAGATCCATTACAAATTTAACTACATGACTGATCCAAACTAATTGATACAAGTAAACTTAATATAAGCTTTGTTTTTTTTTTTGTTTTTTTTTGTAAAGTATTTTATTTTTATGTTTTATGAGATAGAGTCAGCAATACTAAAATGTAAATAATTATGCCAAATTGTTCATGCTTGTCAATAAACTAAAGTATTCTACAGTATTTTAAAAATAATTACAACAATAACAATTCAATTTTTTGTATTTAGCACTGTTAAAATACCTTAAAGTAAGCTAAAGTCACTATGACTATATAACAAACATATACAGGACAACAATAAGAAGAATCAAACATTTCTTCATCCGCCTGTCCCCCCCCCCCATTCCACAAAGCATTTCTCAATTATAAATATCTCTGATACATCCTTTCTACGATGCTTTCTTGTCCAAATAACTTTCTACTATGTTCGCAATAATCAAGTTATGGTAAGAATGGCTAGCGTCTTTCTGAATCAAACGCAGCCCAATCGGCATTTCTTAAATCCTGAGCTTTATGTTAAGCCCCAGTTCTCTGTAGTCCATAGTTATTACATTAATGTATTTATTTTCATGAAGAAATCAAGCAATTAGTAATTGTAATCGATGCCGAATTTTGATTATAATAATTAAACGCAAACGTCGAAAGATGAAACATACAACATGATAATTACACATTGTTTTAAGCCAGTGGTTCCCAAACATTTCCCTCAACAAAATACTTCGCACATTCTGAGTATTTAGAGGAACACTTTGCATAATCTTTCAGATATGTTAATTCACGTGGTGGCCTACTAGTTAATTATTCCAGTAGTTCGTGTAACACCTATTCAGGCGTCGCGGAACACAGTTTGGGAAACACTGCTTTAAGCATTGGAAAGAAAAATTAAAATGGATAAAAAATATTTTAATCAACGCTTATTATATTTCTATGTCTACGATATAGATAATTGAACAAAATTTGAGAATATTTTATTCAAAATTTCCAAATATGAAACTGGTAAAAGATGAGATCCAACATTTTGTGTCACATTAAGATAACACTATCAAGGATTTTTAAAAATGTAAAAAAAAATATCCCCAAAAACATTCCTTAATCAAAGGGGTCTGATATCGTTCTAGAAAAAGTCAACAACGACCCTGTATAGTGTAATATTATTCTAGAAAAAGTTATAAAAAAAACGACCCTGTATAGAGTATTATTATTCTATGATTTTTTTTTTGATATGCTACAATAAAGAAAGTTATATATATATATTATGTATGGCAGTGCTGAAGAGCTGAAAAAATAGCAGCTTTTTATTCTTGTCGCAGACTGAAAAAGAGTCTACAGCACAGCAGCAGAAGGGTGGCGCTAGAATAGGAATAAGAATTTATTTATTTATATAATATAGAACACAAATCCTAAAATATTGAATACTTACCAGGTAGACCCAAGTTTACAGAAAGCAATAAAACCGTAATAAACATCATATTTAATTATTAACTATATCCTCAATAGAACTTTTATTTCAATAGTATTTACTTAATAATAAAACAACAGAATACAAAAAACAGATATTTTTCTCCGTTTCTGATGCTGAAGAGTATTCTGTAATGTGTTCCGGCTCTATATTGTCAACGTAATGGACTTAAGAATGGTTTGTCATTTTAATGATCCATTTTGGCTTTTAAATACTTTACCCCGCCTCCAGATTAGCCAATGACAAGACAGTTGCGCGTGACGCATTTCCCTAATGTTATTTATAGACTGACCTCCAAAACAAAACAAAAAAAATAAAAATAAAAAATCCGTCAATGCAGTTGTAAGAAAGTTACTTTGTTGTTAATATTTTTTATAAGGCTTTCGTTGTTTTTTTTCCCTACACATGGTGGATAGGCTTATTTCCAAGTGACAAATATGTCTGTCTGGCGGATTTGACCAAAAAAAAAAAGACAAGCAATTAGATTTACTAAACGTAAGGTAGATTCATGATATAATCACCTACACATTACAGAGCTTTCTTTCAAGCAGCGATTTTATTTTTAAATATAATTGTTATATATGCGTTTTTTATTAAAAAGTTTTGACGAGGGACGAAATTGATAATTATTAATTTGAGGTCAAAGATTATATAAAATGAAATGCTAATAAATTACTTTATAGCCTTTTTTTTTTACTCTCTTTCTTTTCTGTTGTATTACTGCTTTGGATCATTTCTTTTGCGTCTATATTCTTACTTTCCTTTTTGCTTTTTTTTTTTTTTTTTGTGTGTATAAATGTATCGCCTTAGATTTGTCAAGTTAAAAAATTTATTAAAATGAAAATCATAGCTGCTAGATCTATTTAGCATTCTGTCCAACATAGTCCTAACTACTGATATACTCTTCTCGTAAAAGAAAAAAAAATTGGAAGCATCCATTCATTTGGGCGCCGCAATTTGTAAGGCCGGCCCTGATGGCGGAACTGAAGCTGGTTGAGTTACAATGGTAAGTTGCCAACAATGGTGCATCCTTGAGCCATGCGTTTTCACTTGTGCCCGGTAAGAAGTAAAAACACACAGCATCTTAGTCAGGAAACAAAAACTTTATTTATTTATTTTAATACACATTTTTAATAAATATAAAAAACTTAAACTCGTTAGTCCTTAAAATATACAATGTGGGTTTGTGTGTGTGTGAGAGTGAGAGAGAGAGAGAGAAAGAGAAAGAGAGAGAGAGGGAGAGGAATGGGGAGAAAGAGAGAGAGGAATGGGGAAACAGAGAGGGTGGGGAGAGAGAGGAGGAAATGTTATTTTTTTCTTTATCGTTGCCTTTTAGTAATATAACATTAACAAAAAAAAAAAAAAAAAATTGACCTAGTTTTAGGTTACATGAGTGAAAAAAGAAAAGCAGGGAGAGGGGAGGATTTCTAAAATGTAGGTTTAATTTGCTTTTAACTGATAAAAATAAAATGTGGATACAGATTTCGCCTCTGATTGATTCATCACAATTAGTTGCCATTTTAACACTTGAGGGCAGTTTCATTATGCTAAATCATTCACCTACGACCTAGGCGGTTTACGACAACCGTGACCTTTAAGCCAGACTTTCCCATCGTCTGCTATGACGCGTCGGACGTGACGTAATCTTGTATGCATTTTCAACGCGAGAACACATGGTCTTTTGACAACATTACGTCCAAGCAAAGCATCATGAGTCATTCTTTTCTTTTTTTTGTTGCGGTATCTGAAAGTTTAGAGACACGAATCAGGTAATCAAGGGCATGACATTATTTGCTGTTCAAGTGTGGGTGATCTTTTTTATATCATCTTTCATTCTATTGTATATCTGTAATTTATATATTTATAAATATTTTTTTTCCACTTGAAATAGGTTAGATCTATTAATTTTATATATTAATATTATATTTTATAGCTATTAATTTTATGGTGTAGAATGTAGATACTATTATTGTGATATAGTTGTTAAATGTGAGGCGAATTTATTAGTTTTATGATATATTCAGGGGCGGACAGGCTATATGCGCATTCGGGCAAATGCCCGGTGGGCCGGTACTCAAATGGGCCGGTAGGACCACATTAATCATATTCTTTGAAATCACGTCTGTATTTAAAAGATAAGGACCGCATGTATGTCACTATGGCACGTATTAAATTGTTGAAGGTGTTCTACAGTGGCGTAGCAAGTCACCCGTTGGCCCGGTTTTAAGATAATATTGATGGGCCCTTCCCCCACCCCCCACCCCCAATATAACAAATATTTGTGTGACAAAAATTCCAGTAGTTTGTATGTATCATTACATTTACTAAAAGATATCCCAAGGCAAGTTCATAAACACGGCTGACAGAATCTTTGAAGACTATGATTAAGTACTGTTTAGCAAAAAATTGAACATAATGTGCATAAGGCTGCTTTTGTTGAAACAATACAAGGAGGTTATTCAGTGGCATAGCTAGGGTGGGGGAGGGGGTCCAAATTTGAAAATCCCCCCTGGCCCCCAATTGAGGGGTCTCCCAAATGAGTGTCAGAAATTTTGTTTTACATTAAATATCAAATGCCTTTATCTAGTGTCAGGATGTCGCATGTTATAATGCAGGGGCCCCTAAAGAGGTCAAGTCTCCCGAACCCCAAAATCCCTAGCTGAGGCTATTGTACTGTTCGCTCATATTGAAAAAGCATCGTGTGTATTTGAAGAGAGATCATGATATTTTATTATTTATTAAGAGTATTTGTTCATTCAATCCTGCAGACTTCTGGTTTTCGGAAATATAAAAACTTACAATGGACTCTCTGGTTGCTATTTCTTTGGGTGGTTCGTCATCAAATACCACAAAACAATTTCAGAAAATAATGCTAAGTTAATTCTCTTTGTGTGCTGTCAATCATGATACAAAGAAAAATGGCACAGATTGGATCTCCTTTAGGTGCTTTGCTAAAATTGCATTTTCCAACAGGTCTATTATCTCGTTTTGAATCTGTGGGTAGAGGTAAAGGTTTTTTTTGTTTTTTTTAAGAACTTATGTTCTGCTAAGACATTGTCTTTGTTACTTGTTTCACCTAACCTCTTCGCGATGACCACTAAATTAAACGTTGTTTCATGCTTCAGTTAAAACTAACATTCATTATGCGATGAGTTACTTTCAGCCAGTAGGCCTAATTGTCAACTTCTTCAATGTGCTCCTTGTATTCACTATCCACCGTTCTCAGTCTTTCATGTAGTCTGTATGTTTGGCCAGCTAGTTGATGAAATAAAGTAATTAGTAGGCCTATCATTTTTATTTTTTTTTTATTTTGGCGATTCGCTTGGAAAACAAACAATCTTGATGCTGTGTCAGGGTATAAACACGAGACCAATCGAATGACTGTCCAGTGCACATACAGACGACTGAACGGTCGTTTACTATTTCACGATAAATGTAATTATCGCTTCTATATCTTAGAAATATTTGTTATAAACTTCCTTCCCAATAGAGTCACGATAAGTAGTTGACATCGTTAATGTTTCTTTAAGTAACAAACTGAATAGGATCTTTCTTTTTCTTGTTTAATACCTATTTTAAGTCTAAATCTAGATTTATGGTAATGGAAAAATGAAAAAAAAAATGCTATCAAAGATTTAATCAACAAAGGGTACACGCAAAGGAAAGCATGAGAGTATGGACACCAAACATCACCTCCACCAACGCGCCGTCACCACATTACATAAACCTGATGAAAGCAGTTCCTTACAATGACTCTAGGTGAAAACACGGGTTAATGTTTTGAAGTTAATATAAAGATTGATATGGCGTTTAGGATATTTTAAGGAAACTTTTTAATTTTTTAAACATTTTTTGTACAAAATTGCAGTGTAGGGCAGGCCACAATAGGTCATTAGTCATTGGACAAGGCGCGATATGAGACCCCCACGTGTCATGCAGTATTTAGAGTTAAAAAGACTTTAAGCTATTTGAGAGATGGGTCCCCATATAAGTCCAGAAATTGTATGTAACTATTAAATATTTCTTGGAGGCCGTAAAGTAGAGCTTATGTTGCATAGAGGGACCCTGACCCCATGGTTGTTTCACCAACGGGTGTGGGCCGTTTTGTCTTGGGCACGGGTTCATTGAATCCCTTCTCGCCATGGATGCTACGCCACTGGTTTTATAGTATTCTTTTACAAAAGGGGCTCTCCGAGCTACGTATTTATATTCACTGTAATCGTGTGTACAGCTAGCGATACATTAACAAAATGATTTTGAGGACAGGTAAACCTAGAATTGGATGTCCATCATATAATATACAATTTATGGGCCGAATGAAATAGAAAATGTCCGGGCCGATTTTGACACCCAGTCCGCCCCTGAATATATTTATTGATTTTAAGATACAGTTTTTAAATTTATGGTATAGTTATTAATGATATGATAAAGCTATATAATTAATATAGTTATCGAAATTATGATATAGTTATTACTTTTATGGTATTATTATTATAATTAATACAATTATACTTTATTAATATTATATTTATTAATTTTATGGTACTATTGTCAATATTATGATATTTTGATTAATGTTATGATAAGGTTAATAATTAGTTTTATGGTAGCCTATAATTATTGGTTTTATGATACAGTTATTAATTTAATGGAATAGTTATTAATGCTATGATAAATTTAGAAAATTAATAAAGTTATCAAAATAATTATTATTTTGAGTCAGAATGGGTATTAAAATGGACACTGGCTTTAACATACACTCCTGTCCACAAAGTGCATGATATCTGAAGGGCGTCCACTCATACCTATTCTCAGTATTTAATAGAAGGTCTGACTGACCAGTTGCATAGCTAGGAATTTGTCGTCATTTGGGGGCTTGACCTCTTTGGGTACCCCTGCATTTTGCGTAATATTTAATATTTAATGTAAAAAACACTCATTTAGGGGCCCCCCTTAAGTGGGGGGGGGGTTCAAATTCTCCCCCTCGCTCCCCCCACCCTAGCTACGCCTCTGTGACTGGCCCATTGGATGCTGGTCCAGTTCGACCATGTTTTAGGGCATCAACCAGTTATTTTCTGGTCTTGATGACACTGTACGACTTCTAACATTTCTAGGCTTGGGGACCCCACGGAATGAGAACCTTACATTTGATTATACACAAGGTAAGTAGCAGGGCGTCACTAAATGACGTCAGCTTAGCAGCCCGTGACGCGTGGTGATTTATCTTGCTATGTTGACCTGGCCATGTATCACCGTTGTCTCTTGTGTTGATGTTGGTTGTAATTACTTGTTTGCTCATGAACAACGAGCCAATGGCCTGCCCTACATGTACGGAGCGATCAGATCTTTGTTCTAAAAATATAGACTCAAATAGAGTAATAGTTGTGACATCATAGCTATGATCACTTTTCTGATGGAGCTCCAATCCCTTTAATATTGCGTCAGTCTTTGTTAAAGGAAACGCAAAATATGCATTGAGCGTCTTCTTATGCTATGTTAGGGTATGTTAATATAGACATTGGTGGTTCCATGTTCATGTAATGGGAAGAGACAGCACTCGGTGTAACCTTTACGCTATAATACAATATTAATTGGTATGCAAATTTTGTATGTGTCTCTGACACTATAATATAGGTTAATATGTTAATGCACAGGGTGGAATACATTTCATGTATGATGACATCGAATGTCCATTTTCTATGTCTGTAATGCCCAACTTACGGCCCGCGGGTCTTAAGCGGTGCATTCCAGGCCGAGTTTCAAAGTAATGTAAAAAATGATTAGAAAGCAGAAACCCTGTCGTCTCAATACAACATCCCTACTTAACTTTGCTTATGCAAACCATGATTGTCTTTTCCTCTTTGTATACAGGGGCGTAGCTAGTAATTTTACATCGTTTGGGGGCCAGGATGGCTTGACCACTGTTTGTGTAAACTTTACGTCTGCTGGAAAATGAACATCTTCACCAAAGCTTAAATATATGGTTAGTTCCCCTTTCAGACTTGGCAATCTAAAGAGCAGATGATGTAAAGGCTATATGCTTCTATGGCCAGCACAACGACCAGCCACCTCTTCCCAACTAATGACAAGTACCCATTAGGATTGGATGGATTCAAAATATCAGTCTTCACGGAGATTCGAACCCTTAATATATCGTAAGGAAGAAAATGTATTATAGATTTGTTAGATATTCACAATGACAATCCCGTAGATTAGCAGACTAACAGTAGAATCAGTGGCGTAGCAAGGTACTCTTCTAGTGGGTCCGGGTTCATTGAAGTCTTCGCGTTGCTACACCACTGGGGAAGACCAGTTTAGTTAAAAATCAAACAACTTTATCGGTTACGCCACAGTTATAGACATAACAGGAGGCGTGGTGGCTGAGTGGTAAAGCGCTTGGCTTCCGAACCGGGGGTCCTGGATTGGAATCCTTGTGAAGACTGGGATTTTTAATTTCGGGATCTTTGGTCGCCTCTGAGTCCATCCAGCCCTAATGGGTACCTGACATTAGTTGGGGAAAAGTAAACGTGGTTGGTCGTTGTGCTGGCACATGACACCCTCGTTAACCGTAGGCCACAGAAACAGATGACCTTTACATCATCTGTCCTAGAGACCAAATGGTCTGAAATGGGAACTTTACTTTTTTTTATTATAGACATAACATCCACAGGAAGCAGTCAAATGTGTTTATGACAAGAGAAACAATATTTGCTCCTACAACTATTGAGAATACGGGATTAAATTGAACATTGTTGCAATGACACCAAACACTAAGTTAACCAATACATCTAACTCACAAGGAGGTGACGCAAATGTCCATAGTTTTTGTTGTTGTTGTTTATATACCATTGTCGATAAGTTCAAGCAGGACATTTTAACCGCATTTTTCTTTATCAAGCAGACACCCTTCTCCGGTTTTATTGCTGCTGTTATCCGGAAATCTGTTCCTTCCGGTAGTTGTTTTTGAATCAAAGTCTTATCCTGAGACAAAAATATTAGCGCACTTGCCTTGCCCTTACAAAACAATCAACATCCAAAAAAATTGCATTTCTATACATTTTTTTACTATTAAACATTTTCAACAGTTACAACAAATCAATGTAAGAACATATTTTTAAAACAATCTGATAAGAAACAATATCTGAGGTACTACAGGATATGGTGAGACCTGATTTTCAGAAAGTTAAGCCATAAAAAAAAAAAAAAAAACAGAAGTGAACTTGTCGACCTAGTTTACCGCCGAAGGCTAGGTCTGTATAAAATTGCTGGTGTTAGGCGGTTCACATCTAGACGTTCGGGTCCATACTGTGCGTCAAAACTTAACTAATTAAGTTGCTACTTTATAATAAGTAATGCGAAGTAAAGAACCCTTTCAATACCTTGCAATCTATAAGGGAGATGATGTAAAGGTCAACTGTCAATGAGGGTATCATGTGGCCAGTACAACGACGAACTGCCTTTACTTTATTCAAATAATGTCCAGTACCCATAAGAATATGTTGGACTCAAGGGCGTCCGAAAAAAAATCAAGAAATTCAAAATTCACGGAGATTCGAACCCGGGGTCAGTCTGTTCGCTTTACTACTTAACTACAACGCACTCTCTACTTTATACTAGATCCGACATATTACGAGCTGATGGGCGGCCTAGATTCCAGTCTTGTACCCAAGTTTATTAAAGTAACGAAGAGAACGACATAGGCCTTTAACAATTTTATATTTAAATAAATTTAGATTTAGATCATTAGTGCACAATGGAGACTATTTCAATCTCCAACTCTCTTGTCAGGGGGACATCATCCCCTCAAAAAATGATTGAGTCCAATGGAACGAGGCCTCTGAGGCTTCATTATGCACTGTGGGCAGAGGTTTCGAGGAGCCTGATATGGCCACTTCAAGGACCTATTGTGACCTGCGAACCATAAGTTGAGCCTCACTGGTCCAGATTGTTCTAAATGCGATTTCATATGTTGGTTTTTTAAACCTTAATGAATGATTTTCATCCTCAAGTTGCTATCTTTCGTGTGTCCTTTGTAGGGCTTTTTGGGGAAGTTAACTCTCTAATTTAATGTTGCAGTGGCTTTCAATCTACTTGCCTAAAACTTTGCCGAGACTTTCCCACATTGACACTGTGCCCATCAAAATTATTTTTGCTACGTAATCCCATATCTGTGGCTGAGAGTAGCCTGAGAGACCAAAACCGCTTGGCTACGGCTCAGCCGCTTAACAAGGGGGCCCGAGTTCGAATCCACACCCGGAAGCTTTCTCCCAGATGTACCCTACCCTCACTGATTCACATATGAGATTGGGCTATAGTGCACTGAGAACGCTATAAGCATGAAAGAAGCTCTATATACAGACACTAAAGGAAAAATAGTTTATGTGATATTAAACTGTATTATTATTACAACTTATAGTTACTATTGAACAATCTCTTTTGATGTTTTGGAACTCTTTCATATTGTACAAGGAAACTTGACGTGATTTTAGAGGTTATGTTCTCCTAGCTGCGAGTTTTAAGAAAACAAAGAACATGGACCAGTGGCGTAGCTAGGAATTTGCAATCATTTTGGGGGGCCCGGTGGGTTTGACCTCTTTGGGGGCCCCTGCATTTTGCGTAATATTTAATATTTAATGTAAAAAACGATTTCGAACACTCATTTGGAGGGGGGGGGCGCTCAAGTGGGGGCTCGGAGGGATTATTTAATTTTTCACCCTAATCCCCCACCCTACCTACGCCACTGGCATGGACACTGAGTACTCGAGTTGTTATTCGAAATCGTTTCATTATAAGCTACGGCAGCCATATGAGCTAAAAGGCTTAGCAAGTATAGAGGCTTCTGAAACAAAATCTACCTTTGCCTTGATTGCAAACGGGCATTTCAAAGCGAAGATCAGACTTCAAATCTTCAAGTGCAATGGAAATGTACCAGTCTTCCTACTCGAGGGAGGAGGTAACATGAAATTAATTTTTTTTTTATAACCGTAATGAACACTAATTTCCCAAACCTTTTTAGAGAGATGCTTGTCTCAGTAGCATGAACCAAAATGGCTACCTATCTGGAGGTTTCGAGTTCTAATCCAGAGTTGTCTTTACTTAACGTCTAAAAACAACAAAAGAATTTTTTTCCCAGAGATCCCCCCCCCCCCCCCTCCTCTGGACCCAATAGTTCACAGCAAATATTGGACCCGAGGGAACTGGAATTGCTTATAATGTACACAAGTAATAAATAATTTCTCAGAGGAAAGAGGGAATGGGGGGGGGGGGGGGTTCCAAAAAGTCACATGTTGACAGTTCTAATGTAATGAAACCTAACGTGTTTGTTTTGTCAACACATATAAATGTCTGTCACTAATCTACCTACATATGTGATACCTACACCCATAGTTCACACCAGATTCAGCTTAAAAAGTGAACATGAATGCCAGGCTTCTAAGGAGCCTAACCTAACTCTATAAAAGGAGAGAGTGGTTCCTGTAAACTTCATGTCAATTTTACTTTGCTTTCTTCGCTAAGACAACAGGAACTGTTTAACCAGGCACTTGAGATTTTATTTTGAACTTAAGAGATGGTTCTGTTAATATCACAACAATGTTTGAAGAGGTTGTACCGTGTGCTTATGGGAAAAGACAATATCATACAGGAGCAATAACAGTCAATACAGTGAGAGAGAGAGAGAGATAGTGAGAGAGAGAGAAAGAGAGATAGAGAAAGCAACATTTACAAATATTTTAGTTGAAAGGAAGTAGAGTGGAAAGTATTCCAGAGAAAAATGGAGAGAAAGAGAGGGGGGGGGCAGAGGGAGAGGGGGGACAGAGAGAGAGAGGGGGGGGGACAGTGGGAGAGGGCGAGAGAGGGACAGAGAGAGAGGGGGGACAGAGGGAGAGAGGGACAGAGAGAGGGGGGACAGAGGGAGAGGGCGAGAGAGGGACAGAAAGAGAGAGGGACAGAGAGAGAGGGGGGGGACAGAGGGAGAGGGGGGGACAGAGAGAGAGAGGGGGGACAGTGGGAGAGGGCGAGAGAGGGACAGAGAGAGAGGGGGGGGACAGTGGGAGAGGGCGAGAGAGGGACAGAGAGAGAGGGGGGACAGAGGGAGAGGGGGGGGGGAGAGGGGGTACAGTGGGAGAGGGCGAGAGAGGGACAGAAAGAGAGAGGGACAGAGAGAGAGGGACAGAGAGAGAGGGGGGACAGAGGGAGAGAGGGACAGAGAGAGGGGGGACAGAGGGAGAGGGCGAGAGAGGGACAGAAAGAGAGAGGGACAGAGAGAGAGGGGAGATAGAGGGAGAGAGGGACAGAGAGAGGGGGGACAGAGGGAGAGGGCGAGAGAGGGACAGAAAGAGAGAGGGACAGAGGGAGAGAGGGACAGAGAGAGGGGGAACAGAGGGAGAGGGCGAGAGAGGGACAGAAAGAGAGAGGGGGGGACAGAGGGAGAGAGGGACAGAGAGAGAGGGGGGGACAGAGGGAGAGAGGGACAGAGAGAGAGGGGTGGCAGAGGGAGAGCGAGAGAGGGACAGAGAGAGAGTGGGGACAGAGGGAGAGCGAGAGAGGGACAGAGAGAGAGGGGAGACAGAGGGAGAGAAGGACAGAGAGAGGGGGGACAGATGGAGAGAGGGGGGACAGAGGGAGAGAGCGAGAGAGGGACAGAGAGAGATGGGGAGGCAGAGAGGGAGACAGAGAGAGAGAGAGGGGGAGACACAGAGAGAGAGGGAGACAGAGAGAGAGATGGAGACAGAGAGAGAGGGGGGGAGATAGAGGGAGAGAGAGAGAGAGAGGGACGAAGAGAGAGAAACGCACTTAAAAGGAAAGAAATAAAAAAGAGAAGAATAAGAGGAGGAGGAGGACAGTGTGTGACTGCCCATTAGATTGTCAGGTAGTTGGTGTCCTGCCTGCCCGTCAGCCTACATAAGCTAGGGCTAGGATGTAATAATCTTCAATCCCGAAGAAACATCCCAAAAATATAAACCAAAACAGAACAGACCAGACAAGACAAGGGGAGAGAAGACAAGAAACTATAACAATCTAAACATTCAGCACAGGCTATGCCCGTTTATTTTAACCCTATCTGTCATTTATTTTAGCATGTACCCTCTTTTTTTTTTCATACTCTGGCCGTAACCAACTACTTTTTTTTTTCTTAATTAGAGGGGGTAAAGAAATAGAATGAAATCCGAAGGATAATGAGAATGAGAGAGATACTATTAGAATGTAGGTCTATGTTACATTGTATATCACATTCCAGGCCGGCCTTGGATAATTGGAGGCCCTAGGCGAAGTAAATTTGGTGGCCCCATGAAATTTGAAAAAAAAAACCTGCCCGTCTCTAGTTGATGTGACAAACAACTAAAATACATATGTCGCAATTACCGTACTAGAGACTGAGACTAGTAAACAGTCATAGTGCAATACTATGTTCCAATTCCATGATCCAAGTTTCGCAATAGTTTCTATAATTTTCTTTTTAGTCCTGTGCGAGGTCTTCACTAATTTGAAACCCTAGGCGGCTGTCTAGTTTGCCTATGCCTAAGGCCGGCCCTGCACATTGTGTGTCAGATGACATTTTCTTCCTTTTTTTTTCTGAGAATGAAAAATGAAAAAAAAAAAAAAGAAAGTACAGAACAAGATGAAAACAAAAGAGAAACGTATCTCAGGGGAAGAACATACTTAAAGATATATCTCAATAATGTATTATTTATTTCCATTTTTCGATATTATTTTATGCAATTAATTAATTACCACTATTTCTTTAATTCCATGGTTACTTGATTCGTGTTTTGTCAGGTACAATGAATAATTCTGCAAAGTTTCAACTTGATAGAGACTGGGAGGTGGGAGAAATAACGAGTTCAAAATTTGTATCAGACGGACAGACAGACAGATTTGATATAAACTTTTAAAATGAAAGCATTTTAATGAGAGAGAAAGAAAGTGAGATAGTAAGTGAATGGCCACTAAGATGTGACTAGTTTGGTCATAAAGAGCGCTTCGCTTAGCAAAAAGTCTTAGGACTTGAGACAAGAGCGCAAATGGGCTAACACATGTCAGTGTTTACAGAAATGTGCTTACAACCTGAATACATAAAGGAAGGTCCACCTATAAACAATGTATTACGTCACAGCGAAAGGTGTCTCGCGTCTGAATTAAATCAACAAGTCATATCACTGTAGCACTGGGGGGGGGGGGGGGCACGGCCAAATGTCATTCACAAGAAAATATCGCGGTCTAACCCTTTTCACAAACGACATGACAATGTTCTTCTTAAGCCCGTGGTCAGCGGTGAGGAGGCGTGCTATGAAAGTAAGAGTGACAGCGTTTTTACAAAATAATTAATTGACTAATTGTTATTATTTTTTTTATTGGTTCATGTTTTGTCTGTGTCACTGAATACTTGTGCGACGCTTCTGCTTGATCCAACATTGGGTCTGGGAGAAATGACGTGTACACAGTTTTTACCAGACAGTCGGATTTAAACGACATTATACATAGTTATTTTTTAAAGTTGTAAGCGCACACACACATACATGTGGCCCTCGATAGAAAAAGAGTGCCCACCCCTAATCTAATCAATCAAATCTATCATTTGTTGTACAGCGTTAAATTGTAATGGTTTTATTTTCGACTATACTTTACTGTGTTATTGTAAGGATCTTAAAAAGTAGTATCATTATACAATTCTCTTTATCCTGCTCGAAATAGGTGCAGCTTGAAAAAAGAGGGGGGGGGGGGTAATTGCACCGGGTGACACTCATCAGGGGGGTTGACACCAATGTGGGAGACAAAATTTTTTTTAGCAAAAGCTCTGGCCTCATACTTTTTTTTGATTGGTTTTCATTGTTAGACTTAGTTATTCACATTTCACGTCGTCTACACATTCTGGAGATTTTTCATAGGCATTATAATCACAGTTATCTGCTCTTGTCAAGCCTTATAAGATTTAGGATCCGGTTTATTCAATTCTTCTGATCAATAAAACACAGCTATGTTCTATTTTACGCGCGGCTTGAATAGGTGTTCCACGAACTACTAGAATAATTGACTAGTTGGCCACCACGGGAATTGATCTCTCTAAAAAAAAAAAGTGTTCCGCTAAATATTCAGAATGTGCGATGCGTTCCGTCAAGGAAAAATTTTGGGAACCACTGAAATACAGTAAAAGAGAGAGAAAGTGAATTGAAGAAATGCCAACACGATATAATGGAACCTAACGAAATTTGATTCAATAGTGCCAAAAAATGCACACATTTTTTTAGATTTATGCATAAACTGTTTTTTTTTTTTTTCCATTTATTAATCAATAATTCCTTTTTTTCTGCATATATCTAAATGGTAGTTATTCCTATTTATGAAAATCCCCCCAAGTACTTTATGCTATTGTGATTTGAATTTATTCCCTGTATTCTTTTTAAATATGTATAGTTCCAACGAGTTTTCTTTTTCTTGTAAAGTGTGGCACAGAAATGACACAATTTGACGTTCATTACCTTCGTTCAAAGCAGTTCTTTATGACAGTTCTTTCGGCTCAACATGTCATTCAAAGAAAAATCAAATGGTACACCAAACCACTGGTTATGAAAATAAGAATATTTTATTTCATGACAATCCTACACGTGTTTCCATTGTCAGGGGTCAACATGGCTTCCAAAACATGACAATGACTCACAATAGCTGAACAAAGAACAATGCAGTACATAGTGTGATGCATCAAAAATACAATCGTACCCTAGGAGTGATGCATAGTGACACAAACGTGAGTCAACATACATGACAACTTTCTCCCCCCAAAGCAATTCTGTAGAAAAAAACAACAACTAAGGCCATGTATAGGGTGGGCGGGTTTTAAGCGCTTGGCTTTCGAACCGAGGGGGGTCTAGGTTCGAATCTTGGTGAGGACTGGGATTTTTTTTTATTTCATGATTTTTAGAGTCCACCCAATTCTAATAGGTATCTGACATTCGTCGTTGTGCTGGCCATGTGGTGAAATAGGTGACCTTTGCATCATCAGCCTCATACAATCACAAGGACTGAAATGGAAACTTTACTTACCAAGGCCATATTAAGAGCCTTAGATTTTATTGCTATTGTTTTACTTTCTATTTGTACAAAGTCATTTCTCTGTTCATACCAAAAACATACACACACCTATTCAGACTTTATAACAAAAATTGTGTGTGTCTCTGTGCAGAAGTTTTTGGATGAGTGAGATGGTGGTGGATGTAAATAAACAAATATCCAAAGCTAAAGTAAAAGAATAAATAACATTATATCATAGATGATTCCCTAAAAGGCTGAGCAGGCAAGTTTTTGTTTCCACTGCAGCTGCGGAGATATGAACATTTTATTTTTTGGATGGACAATTTTATTTTATGACACTAAGAGAGAAAAAGAGAAGTCTCTTATGTAAACATATAATAAATATTAGAATGTAGACTAAAGAAATTGTGAAACAGAAAATTGTTCTAGAAACTTATGAAAACAAAAAGTTACACAGGAGTGTACACTGTCACTCACAGCTGAAAACATGCAAGTCAAGTTTTGGACTTACAGCGGGTTATACATTTATAGTTCTTTTCTCATACAAATAATTTATAAAATGTCTTTTGTTAAGGGGGCATGGTGGCTGAGGCTGAGTGGTAAAGCACTTGGCCTCTGAACTAAGGGGACTTTTGTTTGAATCCTGGTGAAGACTGGGATTTTTTAAATTTAGGGATTTTCAGGGCGCCCCTGAGTCCACCCTACCTGACATAAGTTAGAAAAAGTAAAGGCGGATGGTCATTGTGCTGGCCATATAACACTTTAATGCTGTTGTACTAGTATATAGCCAAATCTGGTTAACCAGACCACCGTTTAATGGGACCAGTTTCTTATTTGGACTGAACCCTTAAGTACCAAAGAAGTTGTATTAAACAGTAAAATCCAGTAATCAGACCAGACCAACTATAGCGTTCCCAACTGTACAATTAACAGACATCGACATTATGTATCTCGTAATAGGAACATTCATAGTATTGTTATTTAATTGGCTTGGTTTACAGGGAAATATATCTGCTGAGAGTAATGTGCCAGTTTAGAAGGAACAACATTGAGCCATCATTGGGAACATAAGTGACATTTGTTCTCCTACTGACTCATAGAATCACAGCAGGAACATTAGGATACCAACTCTGCAGCTCTGGTCTGCATTCTGACAAAAAGAGAAAAGTGAACAACTTAAAAACATGTTTGCCTGTAACTAAGCAATGATATTTATAAACATATTCATTGATTTTTTTTTTTTTTTTTTTTTTTAGAAAGTAACAAATGGTGACAATTGTACATAACTCAACCGGTTACCCACAGCCTGACATTATGATCATTCAACAGTACAATTTCAAAAAAATAACAAATCAAAACATATTGCACTAAATAATAATAACCAGAATTTCATTCCTTACCATTTTCCTAAATGCTAAAGTAAACTTTAAAGTTTAAAACATAGACAGAAAACAATTAAAGAATTAATAAAACAATGAAAAAAAAAACAACAAATAACCCAGTTACTCAACCCAATTACAAAAACAAAATTATTAGAAACACAAAGTCAAAAAGAAAAGAGCACCCCCATCTCAGTTTGCACTGAATGATTCACAGACGGAGGTGCTCATAAATTGTTTTTAACTGATTTAGTTTAAGACAACAGACTAAAACATTTTGACTACTGTGAGAAAATGCCTTGGGGAAAGTCTGAATACATGAGAAGGCTAAGGATCAAAACAGTTTGGGACCACTGATTAAGACTGGAATGTGTGCATAAATCAGCTTAACCCAAAATAATTGTATTTCTAAGCAAAAAATTTAAAAAATTAAAAAAAAACACCAGATAAACCAAAAAAACACAGAAAAAACAAACAAAAAACATAAATAACCTAACAATCAATTTTTTTCAAAAGCTATTACAGAGTTCAGAGTTAAATACTCTCTAGAAAAAAACATTACGTTTTAAAAATATTTGAAACAATTTAAAGGAATTAATTTTTGTTTTCATCAGCATGTAATTGAAGTGTAAACAGAATATTAACAAGCATAGTTTCATCAACACAAAGTAATGCTAGTTTTGAAGGTGCTCTTTGAGCTAATAAAAGGTCTGATTTTATCTTAATACAAAATAAAATTAGTGAAACAAAAAAAAATTCTGTATACAAGTTTATAAAACTTACACATCTCAAAATAAGAGCTTTTAAATTCATTCAATATCACTTTCACCTATTTAGAGAAACATGATTCTTAAATGTATGTTTTTAAAGCATCAAGCTTAGATTATGATATGAAAGATTTTATGTTAAAAACTATAATCATAAGAACAGTTTAACCTTTGAGTTAAACCTCAAAGTAAAAACCTATTTACTTTCTGTGTGTAGGACTATGTTTTAGGTTTCCTTTAGTTAACTAAGCCAGTCAAGGTCATCATCATCACTATCATCCCCAAACAATGGTGGCGGCGGCTGGGGCTTTAGGTCCTGAAACAAACATTCAACATTTAATGTGGTGAGTGACATGAAAAAAATAATTCTCCTAATACTTTTATCCCTCCTTAAAAGCAGCAATATTGCCATTTTTGCTTAATTATCATTTAAAAGAATACATTTTGACTTTAGAGGATGTTGATTTAAATTTACCAAGAAAAATTTTGACATAATTTATAACTGAGCAGACAAACAAGAGAAACTTCTGTATACTATGAAGCAGGGACTGGCTGGAATGGTTTAAAAACACTGCAATTTGTGAGACATTTACCAGTAACTGTTAAATATACTTATAACATATTATGACAAATTAAAAAACAAAAGGGGTGTCCTTTATGAAGTTAATGACAGTGATAATTTAGCTTTTAATAAAATGAATAATGGACAAAACAAAAATTGCACCATCCTGTTCCCATTGAGTCCTTAGCCAAGACAATTATTTAAGGTACCCTATAGTGAGGAAACGAAATTGATGGTTCAACAAATAAAGGAATAGAATGGCTTATCATAGGAACTGATATGTCCTGTTTGCTAATACAATTTCTTGCAAGTGCTACTTCTTTCCTATCGTCATTTGAGCATGGAAGAGGCTCCATGAATCAGCCAGGAAAGCTAATGACTTAGCAGAGTTTGTCTTGAATTAACATGCAGGACTAGACTAACACATGGATAAGTATAGGAAATCATTATCTTCTTTTTTTTAAGAAGGTCTGTTACATAGACAAAGATAAAGAGGGTGTTTAGAACCTCTGAAGCCCACATCAATATTATATTCCTTCACTGAATCTGATTCCAGTGACTGAATGGGAGCCCAGTGTAAGGATTCATAGGGTTAACAATTCATTCTGTTCAGATCAGTGCTGGGGAAAATAACAAATATAAAACAGCATGCTGCTGGGCAGTGGTGTCACTAGGCAGGTGCAGGGGATGCAGGCCGTACCGGGTGACACTGACCCTAGTGACGCCACTGCTGCTGGCACATCCAAACTATTGGGTAGAGAACACACGTGTATCTTATACATTCTATGGGCCTTTCATTTGTATGTGTGATATAGGCATAAAGTTAGGAAAAGAACTATAAATGTAATGAGTGTTCCTCAAGTGATTTGAACAACATATAAATTACTGAGAACAATTCAAAATTAAGTATTCAGATAAACATGTCATGCAATTTTATATTAGATGAAGACTTAGGATAAGTTTCAAAACTTGTAATACCTGGCTATGGTTCCTTATTATATATCTGTATTAAAAACAAATGTTATAAGTTATTTTTAAGAAACTTCTAATTATGTAATTAGAACAGATTTCAGTTTGTCTTCTCCTCTTAACATTTCAATCAAAATCCTAAAATCACATTCCATTCCTTTCCAGACTAGTTTTCTCTTTATTTTTTCAGATAGTCATCAACTTTCCTCATTTTTCGTACACAATAAAATCAACTTGCCTCTTCATTAGCCTGTTCCTTTTTGCCTGATGTAGTTTTATTCTTTGCTGGATCATTGACAGGCACATTATTATTAGAAGACGCTGACCTTGCCTTGGGTGTGAATTCAGCGCCAAGAGTGTCAGACACAGTGTCATCATTTCCAAACAATGGGCTGGAAAAAAATTACAATTAAATGATTTTCATCTTTAAAATGTTAACCATTTCATAATCATTTATTCTAAAGACTTGGGAAGGAAAGCTTCAACTTGTATTTTGATTGTTGTTGGTTGGTGGCTGGCTGGCCGAGGAGGTATGCACTTTGGATTGTCGCCAATTTGGTCTCAAGTTTGAGTCCTAACCTCTGCCATTCCCTGCCATCCTGTAGCAGGTTTGGGTTTAGACTTAATTATTTTCATTTCTTAGGGAATATCACAAACTTATAAAAAAAAACAAAAGATTGACAAAATATTGTGAAAAGAAAAAAATACTACAATGAAATTGATGCTAACAGGAAAGAAAAGAATGTTTTTTGTGTCTGGGTCAAACAGTTATTTGGGAAGACTCTGAGAAGGGGGTGGGTGGCTGGGGGAGATTGCATAAATGAAATATTGTTTAAAGTAGATTACAGTCTATTTGGCTACACATTGATTCAAGAAACATAATCTGATGAGCTAAAATTTAAAAAAAAAGGACATCTGGGTACAGCTGACAAAATCATTAACCATTCTGTAACCATGTCTCATTGAATATAAACATAACTACAAATATTTTAACAATTTATGACTCACCTGTCCTCATCCTCATCGTCATCAAACAATGGAGGAGGCTGGTCTATGACATCTGTCCTGGCCTTGGGTGCAACCACTGTACTAGCAGCAAGATTCAACTTCTTGAGTTCCTCTGAGATCTCCTCCTTCGTGTTTTCAATCTTCCCCTGCTGAGTGGAAGATTCTGATTCACTCTTCTCTGAGCTCAGATCACCGCTATCCAGACCATTAGAAGTTTTGGCCCCCTCCAAAGGGGCTGCCGCAACAGGCGTGTCACTGCTGGGTATATCGTCCAGAGCATTTTCAAACTGTTCGTCAGCATCTTCATCAAGTTGTGGAGATGTAGCCCCAGCATCATTGTCCCTCTCAAAGGCTGCTTTTTCATCTTCTGCAAATATATGTTTTGTGTTAGCCTCAGCAGAGTTATTTTCCCCTTCACTTTTATAGGCCACGCCAGTTTGAAATTCATCTTTTGTCTCCGGGTGTAAAGGGCTTTCTTCTACTTTTGCAGAGATTTCTGTGTTGTTAGCTGGGGTCTCAGGAGATGTCTCCACTTCTTCCTCCTCTGCCTGAGTCTCAGGAATGGATGACTTCTCTGAAGTCTGTTCTGACACTGATAAGTTCAAGGGCTTAGTTGGCTCTGTGGATACTTGGGGTAGACTTACTGCAGAGATTGGTTCTTCTGTGGAAACATTCATATTTAATGATAAAGAAACGGATTAAACTTCCATGCTAAATTGCGTCTAGTTCATGATGTACAGTCTAGGCTAAGTGTACCAAAAGCATTTGTTACAAAGCTTCTATCAACTCCCTCTGTCTGTTTGTCTTTCTGGTCAAAAGTTTGAACAGGTTCTTTCTCCCATTTCCCAGTCTCAGATAAAGTTAAGATGTTGCACAATTATTTATTGGATGTGAAAAGACACGAATCAATCAAATAAGTTAAACAATTAGTTAATTGTTGGTGATGAATTATTTTCTTTGATTTTGAAATAAGGAGAATTAATGCAACTTAAAGAGAGATGTAATTATATATATATATGGATCTAGTCCCCTGATTATATTTTAATAAGTTTATTCTCCCACTACCCATTCTCAGATTAGGTGTTGAAATGTTGTGTAATTATTCCTAGTCGATAATAATACATGAATTAATCCGAAATTTAACCAATTAATCATTTAGTACTAAATAATTAATTTTGTTTTATACAGTAGTAAGGGAACTAAACCCTGTAATTTTCAAACAAATAGTAGTAATTATCAGTTATTTCCCTTTGGATAAGCTTAGTTTAAAAAGTTTTATTTTTTCTATTGGTTTTTTTCAGCCACTATATTAGAAAAAGAATACATAAAATAAAATAAGGAATGGGTGACCATTTGTTGGTCTTAAGCATAAAAAAAAAATAGAGGTCAACAGATTTCAGGGGCTTCAATGGTCCAGAAATCAGTGACTAAAAGCACCTATAAAAAAAAAAACAATGGATGCATCATTTCCAAGAGATAAAAAAAAACAACACATAAGCATGGCCCTGAAATAGTGAAGCCATTGTGTCCAAAGGCTTTTCAGAAGCACAGCAAATAGTAAGCCTACAGCTAAGCAAAAAGTCTAATCATTCCATAAAAAAGTAGGACTTGATCTCACCCATAACTAAGTTATACCAATGTTATGACTTAAGTCCTATTCCGAAAGTAAAAAATGAGCTGTATATACTATGAGAAGTTCAATGTAAAGTTATCTACATAGGCCAAGAAGCAGAGAATTCCAAATGGGAAAAGTTGCAGCAGGGGAGGTAAGTCATCAAAGAGAAAACAAAAGGCTTGAGGACTTTGCTTGCAAAATATAAATGAAATGAGGTTCTTAAAATGAATTTTGTGACATTGTGTTGTAGACCTTTCTTTCCTTGGAAGTTTTACATAAATCAATAGATATAGATGAACTTTAAAATAAAATAAACTGACTTTATGTTTGGCCTATGTGATATTATATTAAGTTACCTCACTCTAAAAAGAACAAAAAACAAAGATATCTTACCGTCTTCATCATCCACTTCGTCTACGCCTTCCTCTTTCTTTTTTTTTTTGTCTTCCTGCTCATCCTCCTCCTCTTTTTCACTTTCTTCTTCGTTCTCACCCTCACTTTCCTCTTGTTTAGGAGCACTCTGATTGACTAGCTTTAGGGTAGTTTGCTGAAACAAGGCATTACACATTTTATACATTAAAAATTAATTATCATCTGTTTTAAAATAAATCATACATAAATTGAAACAAACCTAAATCAATTGTTTATTTTTTAAAAAATCAAGCTTTTTAAAAATCCTAACATTTCAAGATTTTATAAACAAAAAAGTTTATATGTTCTGCATATACATTACATATTTGATTAACAAATATATTAAATTTAAATTCAAAATAATCTATAAAATATATAATGCAGTTACAGATGTTTTCCTTTAATAATAGCTTTATAATAATAATAATAATAATAACATTAAATGTATGTATCTAGCTCTGTTAACATTATTATTTATATTTAGGAAGCTTTAAATACTCTCCCAATGCTTAAAGAAAACATGACACCAAATATAATAGCCACAAAATCAGGAGGTTCAGATTGGGGCAATCTTGAAATGGATAAAAATAAAAACTTTTGTAAGCCATTTGAATATTCCGTTACCTTGATAACATTTAATATTGTGGAAAGCACTTCATCTCCAGAATAATTTTCCTCTGAATCAAACTCAGCTCTCAAAGTTTGGAAAACAGTATTCATGATTTTCTTCACCTGTAAAATAAATGTTGTGAAAAGAGAGAAAAAAAATAGAAGTAGAAAAAGCCTGTCTATAGAGTCTAAAGATTTTAAGGAGGAGTGTACTACTTCATATAGCTATGCAGCCGTAGACGTGACATAAATATTTTGCAACATCCTCAGTAGACAAAATCATTGTCTACCAGTGAACATTTTTTTAAGGTAACTAGTTTTTTATGAAAACTGAGATTTTTAAGTTTTGACTTTGCTAAAATATTTTATTTTTTTCTTCCATTTCATGGAAATTCAGTTGGACTACAATTTTTCATCACAGCATTCCTACTATAAGAACAATGATACATATGCAAATGGAAACAATATTATCAAACATGGAGTTTTTTTCAAATTTTTCCTTCTGATTTGATAAGGTCTTTCTTCTTAATCTTCTTAAATCAAGTTTATAAACAAAAAATTCCAATGTGCCTATTTGAACGTGCTAAATGAGATGTAGTAATGTAATATAAAATATATTGTACCTCCTGGGTTACATCTGCAGAGGGTGCAGAGGACTCCAAGTTTCTCTGATGGGCTGACTCACTGGCTGCTTGAAGCTGTTTGCGCATCTGCTGCAACTGTTGCTGTAGCTGCTGTATCTGCTGCAGCAGGTCCTGGCGCTGCTCTTTGGCCTTCTCCACAATCTCATTCCTCTTCTCCTCCTCTTGCTCCATCTCTCCTTCCATCTCCTCCAGCCTCTTCTCATACTTGTCTTTCATGGCAGCAGCCTGGTTCCTCAAGGAGTCATACTGCAATCATAATTGACATATTGAGACATGGGAAAAAGTAATGGCATATTAAATTATAAATTAAAAAAAACAACCAAAAGATACAAAGAAACAAGGGCAGATAACATGAGGTGAACCAGTTACCTTCTCTTTCCATACTTTCATGTCTGCCAGCTCATCCTGCAGTATCTGAACTTGTTTCTCTGTTGATGTGCCAGAAGATCTAATAGATGCAATCTGTAGAAAACACATAAATATATCATGATCTTTAATATCAGTGCTGAGATATGGTATTTAAATAAGTTAAATCTGAAGACACATAAGTTATTCTAGCAACAAGAATGATAATTTAATTATGTACAAATTTTATATTTATAGGACTAGCCTTTATCCATAAGTTAACCAAATTTTGACTTTCTTGGGTCTATGCCTGACATTGGTGTAGAATCACATTTTATTGGCTAGCCAAGGTGAGGCAAAGATACTCATTTGAAATAGTGATCATTCATAAATGCTTTTCAGGATCATAATTCTGAGTAAGTTTCAATAAAGACACAAATCCACTGACTTTCAGAAAGTGAATCATCCCTAAGACTCTAACCCTTATCACAAAATGACATACATTTTAAATTATTAAATCAAAGATTGGATTTGGTCATATGCTGCTTTTTCTTTTTTCTTCACAATAAATGTTACTATATTTTACAAGATCTACTAAACATTCTGAGACAAAATGTAACTAAAAAAATAAACAAGAAAGTGTGCTCAGTATGTTTGATATAATTGGAGTTCTTTAGCTATCAAGTTATTTGTTGAAGATTTCATATAAAAAGGGTACTGCTCTTTTTAATCTCTAAAATAATAAAGTTGAAAATAGAATTGGGTTTTTTGTGGAATTCTTCAATCAGAGAAGTCAACTAAGGCCAAATTTCATTTCTAGTTAGCGAGAAAATGCCTTCTTATAGCTCAAGGGACTTTTACTTCTCAGAACTGTTTTTGTATTGAATTATTGATATAAAGGATGAAATCTCAATTAACATCTTTTGGAAATAACCTTAAACTCATGAGGTCAGAAATATATATGGGGCTTAAAATAATTGACATTTAAAAGTTAATGAAAACAATTTTGACAGTGACAAAAATTAAACCCACAAAAAAAGCCCTACGTCTATCGTTACTCAATCCTAACCTTTTTCTCCTGCTCATCAATTTTACGTAGGAGTTCATCCTTCTCACTCTTTAAGTCTTCAATCTGACGATTGTGCTTCTCTGTCACCACAGCCATGTTCCTGTCATACTTAGCTTGCAGCTCACGAGTTAAGTCTTCTTCAATCTTGGAGACCTGAAAATGAATTTTATTTTAAAAAATAAACTTTAATAGCAACTGATGGTTTTGCTAGAGCCGTGTACAATACCACTGCCATTATCAATCCTCGATCTAAGATGCAGCTGGCTGCCTGTTTTTAAATTCTTATTACACCATTTGTGGTATCTTTAATGAAATTAAAACTTTGTGATAGGTATGTAAGCACTGAACATTGGGCTGACTACACAATATCAGTGAGCAGTCTTGGCCACAGAATGAGATCAAAGTTTGTTTATTTCTTAAAATACTCATTATTTCTTGGAAAAGGGAAAAATTTATCACCTTTAATTTAATAATAATATCACTTTTTTTAAACAAATATTTTAAATACAAAAGAAACAAAAAACATTAAATATTATACAATGTGGTAAAAAAGATACATGCAAGAGTAAAATATCATATTTAAAAAATGAATTTTATTTCAGTATAATGCAAAGTTTTTCTGTTTTTTTTTTAATTTTTTTAAACAGTGTTGTAGTGAGTGCAGAATAGATTTTTTTTATGGACTGAAATATTTGTAATCAATTTTATCTTAGGATTTGGATTTTTGGCGCAAATACTAAACAACAAATGCCCATCAATATTTATGTAATTGTTTTCATTATTATTTTACTCAGCTGTTGTTTTTTTTTTTCAATACACCGGAAAATTTAAATTCTTTGCTTATACAAAAGTATTAAGAACGTTATTTGAAAAAGATGGAGAAAAAATCTGGATTTATAAATAAATAGGATATGTGCAATTAAAATGCTACATACAGATCATACTAACCAAACCACTTTACTCAACATTTGACCATTATTTTGAATATGCACTAAGTACAATAATCTAAAGTAAAGTAAAGCATCAGGACCTTTGGGCGCCTCTGAGTCCACCCAGCTCTAATGGGTAGACATTAGATAGGGCAAAGTAAAGGCAATTGGTCATTGTGCTGGTCACATGACACCTACATTAACCATGGGCCACAGAAACAGATGAACTTTACATCATCTGCCCCATAAATCGCAAGGTCTGAAAGCGTAACTTGACTGCTATACATTAATCTTAAGAATACATCTATGATAGGAATGACTTCTTAATAACAGCTGTAAATAATAAAAAACTGACAATTATTTTATGTCAATGAAAAAGAGCTTGGATCCATACCTTGAAGTCTGTTTCAGCATCCACTGATGTCTTCTGTTTGCGTAGTTTTTCTCTCAGGCTTTCAATGGTGTGCTAAAATGAAATGATGAAAATTGTTTCAAGCTATTTAGCATTTCAATGAAATATTTGTATGACTTGAGCTTTCTATCAATTAAACCAACAGAACAGCCCTATGATTGATGGATGGCACTCTTGTGTGGTATGCAATCCTGAATGTCATCTCAATAGTCCTGGGTTCAAACCCTGCCCACACCCATCCCTCACGAGGTTTGGGGGATGATGTAATAATCTACAATTCTGAAGGATATTTGATATTTTGGCACATGAGCACATTTTAGGCCATGTCGTGCCCTCAATTCTGAGGAAACATCCAGAGCATGTAAAACAAAGTAAAAAATGTTTTGCTGGATAAAAATTTTTTCTTCCCTTTCATAACAAAACTAGATGGAATCTTCTTATTTTTTGATGTAACGAGTGTGTTTTATAAGTCAAACTTTGGAGCAAAGAAATCTATTGAGCATTACCTCGTAGTTCTGTTTAGCCTCCTCCATATCCTCTTCTAGTTTCCTCCTGTCCTCCAGAGCTTTTCTTTTCCTTTCCGTCAAATTCTGTCATTCAAACAAAAATAAACAAAAGTTGTGTATGTGTGTTAGATGTAAGCGAAGCCAGAGTAATAAGAGACGAACTGAATATCCAAAGAGTCATCAACACTTAGGGAAGTAGCCTAGCTTTTAAAGATGAGAAAAGGTTTCTAATCTTTGTAGATTAATTTAATCACTTTCAAAGTAACTCATTTTTTAACGAATAAGAACTAGAGAAATAATGAATGGCTTTGTGATTTTTGATTATGGAAGAACATATAAGAAACAACAAAAATTGAATTAATCCAAAACTGTCTGCACATGTTAAATTTAAATTTACAATAACTAAACAAGAGGAATAAAGAATAACCATTAAAACTAAAAGAAAATAATACTAAAAAGGAAAGTAAGTTTACAATTTGTCACTAAATAGCAACATTATACATTTCATTTTTCTAATTTATATACAAAATTTATATTTTTCTTATGGCAGAACAAAATAAAGAACTGGATAAACATTTTTTTTAATGGAAACCTTTTCTAGTGTGACATGTGATGCTCGGAGGTCATTTAGTTCTTCAGTGATACTTGTCAACTTGGCATCCGATGCCTTGCGAGCTTGTTTTTCTTCTCTTATGCTAGCAGTCAGAACGGCAACTTTCTGTTCATCTTCTGCTCAGAAAAATAATGAAAATATCAATGAAATTACCCATTTATTTATTTAATAATTAATTAATTAATTAAAAAGTGTGTGATGGGTTCAAAGTTCATTAGAGCATAAGGATAATAGCCTGAAAATGTTTGTCCTTTATAACTATAAACAGTATTGCCACCATTTGCATCATTTCAAAGCCTTTCACAGGGAAGCTCCTCAAAGCTAATTAGAAGATATGGGAAATAATAACATATTAACTCTTATTGTGAAAGAATGCAGTGCTCACAGTTAAATCCCAATGTAGAATAACATGATAAGAATTAACTTATCAGAGTTTCATCACCTAAAAAAAAAAAAAAAAAAAAAAAAAAACATATAAGTAAAGTACACACAAAAAAAAATTACTCTAGAAATGAATATACCTTCTCTCTGTAACCTGAGCTGGTCAAGCTCTTCTTTACTGGTCAAGTTGAAGTTGGTGGACAGCTGAATTTGTTGCTTCAGTTCACCTTCACGTTTGCGATACTCTGCCAGCTCTAATTGAAGGGTGCTGATCTGGGCAGAGGCTGAGCTCAGCTCTGTGGCTAAATGGACCTGAAAATCATGACAAAATTCATCTTGTAAAATAAATGTTTATCTCATTTTGAAGAAGCACTTAATAATAATGCATTTATTAGCTAGTATATTTCATTAATTACCTTCTCTTGTTGTAGTTATGCATTTATTAGCTAGCATATTTCATGAGTTACCTTCTCTTGTTCCAGTGAAAGCACCTTAGCTTGTGATTGGCTGGCTGTGGTCTTGTAGCCTTCATTTCTCTGTTCCAGCATATTGTGACTCTGTTCCACATACCTTCAAATAAAAAGCTGCATGTCTCAAAATATATTAGTGTAAGAAACACATTATACAAGAACATATTGTTATAACTGTGGTGGTGACACAGGAGTAGAAGTGAGTGCTAACAGCTGAACAATGTAACACGGGCCAACTGGCAACGAGGGTCAATTGTGTCAAAGGACAGACCTACAGGAAGTGGTGTGGGTATGAGTTCATCATATCATGTACAAATGACTGGCCTTTTCTGTGTTTTTGTGAGAGAAAGTCTTGATGGATCTCATATAAAGAGTCAAATGATTCAATTCTATGATAGTCAAGCACAGCAAGACAGGCCGGTACTGCCCAGAGTGAAGCAGTTTGAGTCCAGGATTGAGACAGAGAAAAACCAGTACAGTTAAATATGTATTGCAGTTATCAGAGTGAAGCATGAGTTTCATGTTGCCAATTCTTGAGTTGTTTTTGTCGTGTTGTGCAGTTTTTGCAGAGAGGCTGATAGAGAATTGTCGCAATATACTTGAAGGGTAATAAATAAAAGCATATCGCAACAATATAACTTTTTTTTTTTTAAAAAAAAAGGAAATTGTTATTTGATGTCTACACAAATACACTTCAATTGCAATTAATTTGTTGAAAGTTTTTAATTGCAAAGGTTGTATTTTACTGACATATATATGCATAAATGTCTTTTAGTAAGATTTGCTTTTTTTTAAAAAGCAAATCAGAAAAAAAAATTCACTCCTAAAGATTAAAATTTACCTTTGATTTTGTTCTAGAAGTTTAGCAATTTTTTCATTCTGTTCTTGGACTTTATTACTTTGATCATACAAGTCTTTTTTTAAACGTTCATTTTCCTTAAAAAAAAAAACAAAACAGTAACACCAAAACTACATTGAAAACATTCGCATTTAAATTGGTAAGTCTAATGACAATGAAATATTTGATGTGACAAATGACCCTTGTTTGGTATGATAAGACAAGAGAATAAACAAGCAACAAATAAAGCATTTGTTACTTTTCCACTTTTGAACAATAGGAGAAAGATTGGAATCTGCAATGAAAAGAACAACTTGACAGTATAACAACTTGACAGTATAACAAACTTGACAGTATAACAAACTTGACAGTATAACAAACTTGACAGTATAACAAACTTGACAGTATAACAAACTTGACAGTATAACAAACTTGACAGTATAACAAACTTGACAGTATAACAAACTTGACAGTATAACAACTTGACAGTATAACAACTTGACAGTATAAAAAAAGGAAAAATAGGAAACAAACAAGATTTATTCCTAACACAAAAAAAAAAAAGCTGGTATTTAAATATTTCAAGAAATTAAGTGAAAAGATAAATAAATACCAAGTAAGGCTAAAAAAAGAGTAAAAATCCCCTTTCAGACCTTGCGATCTATGGGAAAGATGATGTTAAGGTCATCTGTTTCTTTGGCCAATGGTTAATGAGCAGGGTGTCATGTGGCCAGCACACTGACCAGCAGCCTATACATTCTCTAACCAAAGTCAGGTAGCCATTAGAATTGGGTGGACTCAAAGGCACCCTAAAAATCCTAGATTTCAAAACCCCAGTCTTCATCGAGATTCAAAGCCAGGAACTCAGGCTAGGATGCCAAGCTCTTAATCACTCAGCCAATGCGCCCCAAAAAATTATGGCTAAGTAGGAATCAACAAATGGCAAAATGAGACTTTTAGGGTTTAATCAACTTTATGAAAACATCAATTCATTATAATTTTTTTTATGATTCATGCACATAAGACTTTTTATATAACAAGTTGCAGTCATGTTGGAGTTTATGACAAAAAATGAACTATTTATTGATAGCAAATGCAAATATTCACCTGTACAATCCTGGTTATGTTCTGCATCAGTACACTGGCTTCCATGGATGGAGCAGTCATACTGGAACCGTAAGGAGTCAGTGAACCCATCATGTGCATGTTCTGGTTCATCTGACCCATCATTGATGTATTACTCATGTGATCTAACTTTAGTTGGCAACAAATGAAATTTAATTACAATTCCCATTCATAAATAAAATTTGAGATTGAGCTTATTTATAATTAAGAAAGAGTGACTACTTATACAAAATTCTACTTGAAGCAAGATTAAAATTGAATATCATTCAATAATGGACATATAGAAATCTTTTCATTTTTTCGTAGTACGTATGACAAGTTACTTCAGTCTGTCTTACTTTCAGAAAAAAAAATTTGATTATTGAATGGTATTTGATTATTTGCATATTTTAATTTTAATTTCTTTTTCTAATATTGTCCAATAATAAAGCCAAAACTTACCTTCTCTAGAATTTTATCAACTTTGTCAGACATTTTTGACAGATTGATCCTAATTTCAGTATTCTGCTGACGTGTCTCACTCAGGAGGGCCGGAGCCAGGCTGTCAGGCTGTGATGGCTGAGCTGGGGGTTGAGAGTGAGCGGGTTGAGAGTGAGCAGGTTGAAGGGGAGACGGCATGTGTGAACTTACTGTGACGTATTTGAAAATCATCATTGTCAGATTTGTGATGTTTTTGACACCATTCACACCACACATTTGTAATAAGTTGTTAGTAGCCATCAGGTTGATCATGAAGTTTATTAGTAGATTGTGTTAGTTGGCATCAAAGATAAGTCATGCAGTTTATTAGTAGATTGTGTTAGTTGGCATCAAAGATAAGTCATGCAATTCCATAGTTGACAATCCATGCACAAGTTTAAGAAGAAAAAAAATAATTTTAAGTCAAAACATTTATTATTATTTTTATGTATCAAAATTTATATAGAAATTTTTATTAATTAGTTGAAAAAAATTTTAAAACTTCAAACAAAAAAGTCACAAACAGGCTAAAGATTATATATGTTATATATCTGTATACAAACATTGCATAAAGAATAAAATATAACTAAGGTATATCTACATCATACAGTAGAACAGAAATATTAGACGCATAGATTACAGTAGAGTCTAAATAAATACACTACAACAACATAGTGATGTTCTCTCTATGTGTATTAGACTGCCAAGTAAATAAACTAATTAAATTTTACTTCATAAGTATTCTTACTTTGTGGTGGAACGAAGTCAGGCTAAAAGCAACTAATTGAGACAATCAGGATTGATGATTGCAATGTCGAGTTAACAATGAAATAATTATTTAGGTATCTTATTTATTTATAATTTTATGTATATAATATATACAATATGATTTGTATGTTTTCAATTTCCTTAGGGGACGTGATTATTCAAAGAATTTGTATTTTCAGTTACTTGTATCACATAGGTCTCACCAGCCACATGAGGAGGCACAAAACCCCAGAGCAAAGCCCTCAGCCCCCTTGGATGACAAAAGTGGTCATCATCAAACCACGATGGACGAACTATATTTTGTCAAACTTAAATATTTCATTTTTACTATGGTAGCAAAACACAACAGTGCAGGTAATAAAATAGATGTCTGAAAATGTGAATACCAAAATATGTAAGCATAATTCCTAATGGATGTCGCATGTAAGCAAGTGTGTTTGTGTTTTTATCTCTTTAATAATTGAATACAAAGAATCTAGATCTAGATAGCACAGGCACATAAGACAACATCAAAGATTAAGGTACCTTATATTTCTGTTATATTGTACTTTTAGATATGTATGTATTGTAGGAAGTAGTTTTAAAAATCATTTGTAAATAAAATATGACTCTATATGATAGCACAGAAGTAACAATTTCTTATGGTTAGTTATTAGTCCTTTATAATTTGAAAAAAAAAAAGTCTACCAACCTGCAAATGGACCACCTGGACCTTGAACTCCACCTATAAGTCCATGACCCAGCAACTAAAAAAAAACAACAAAATGCTCAAATGTCAAGTTGAAATGGTTTCACATAATATAGTATCAGCTTAGAAAAGTGGGTACATTGTTTGTTACAGCATAGCGCTTTTAACTACTGGAAATATAAACAATAAAACAACCTGTTGCTGTTGTTGCAGAAGCTGCTGTTGTTGCTGTTGGATCAAGGCTGCCTGCTGCTGTTGTTGTTGCTGAAGAAATGTGTTGGGGTTCTGATACACAGCCAGCTGTTGAGCTCCAGGAAGATCTAGAAAAATCAAAACATTAATATATATGCAGCAACATTAAATTTTTTTTAATACTGTCAGCGTAGTTTTTGACTTGTGGATTTATAAATTTATTTAGTTCATCTTCTTAATAATTAATTAGAATCGAAATGAATCTCTTTATAAAAGAATCACAAGTTCCATAAATGTTTCATTACTACTGTTGCAAGAAGAATTAAGAAAATTTATTTACTTACACGCAAAAGAAAAAATATAATAATAATAATAATAAACAAATATTAATCACCATATATTTCTGCCACTTTGTTGTGTTTTTTTGTGTTAGTATTTAATACTTTTTTTTCCGAATCCCTAAAGAAACATTCAATGGATAATTCCAAAGGGTACAAAAAATAAGAGAAAATGTGAATAGTAAAGCACATCAAAAAGTTGTATTGGATTAAACATTGTAAACAAATGAAGCAGTTAAAAAATATAACAAATTACAACCCAACACTTAAAAAAAAAGTGTGCCAAAAAAAACAAACAATTTACATACAACTATACATACAACTATTCTCTCTTCGTAATAGCCATTCAAACATACACTGGTTTGTGTTAGCTATCAGAGAAAACCAAGTAATGACATTTTTTTTTTAACATCAAGTACTATAAAAATATGTTATTTTTAATATAAGATTACAAAAATGTTATGTTGAGTACTCACTTTGCAAAAAGTCTGGTTGAGGTTGGTGCAGCAAGCCATCCATTGTCATCATCATGGGTGGATTCCCCATGGACTGTAGGACTGTGGGCTGAGCCTGATTGACTATGACCTGAGCTGATGTTGGAGCCATGCCGACCCCCACACCTGACATTGACCTAGGTTTAGCTGCAAGACTTGGCTTCACTGCAGCTGGAGGTGTTTCTATGTGAGGATGCTTCATTCAACAAGAATATTATTAAAATAAAATATTTTCATATATTTATAAAATATTTAATTTCTATTCAGCTGATGGCTTGTAAATTGTATAACTTGAAAATCTTATCTAGCTATTCTAGCAATGCAAGACTACACCTTGAATGTGTAACAGAACAATGAACAAGGAGACCACTTTAAAAAAATTGAAGATTTTATTTTTGTAGATTACATTGATTTTCTAATTATATTGATTTGTCAAATGCAACTAGTGTAAGTAATAAATTACATGCGACAAGGTGTATAGAGCACATATGAAATTAAATCAAAATGGGGAAATAAGAAGTTATCAGTACTCTATGACCTGCCAGAATGATAAAGTTGCTATAGTTATGAAAATGCCTGTTTACAAATATTTTATAAAACCTTATTAAGCTTTATGATATAATTAAAATATTTTAATGTAGAATGAATATTATTAAAACAAGCGAAAAACCTCCCACTGAGATGACAAAAAGTGTTCAGAAACAGGAAAAAAACAACAAAAAACATCAGGTAGTCATGTTGAATTTGAGCTTTTTCATAAAATGCTCTTAAGGAACAAAAGTTTTCTTTGGATGTGCAGTTATCGAAGATTTTCATCTTAAACTAAATAAGGTCAAGGATTCTAAATTGAGCTCTACTGTTGCCAAATAATCTCAATGTGTTGCAGTTGATCTACATATTGAATCTCTTTTATAACCCCTAGTAAGTTGCCCATTTAAAATTGATGATGTCCAAAAGGAAGAATATACACAATAAAATATAAAAATGTATTTGATCCTACTTTAATGTTAGAGATAAATCAACATTTTTTTTTCCATAAACGTTGGCACCACATATATCGACCAAGACAAGGTATTGTACTGTGGTTCCATATTGTCACTCTCTAGACTAAGTGGAATCTAACTGAGCATTTGTCTGGTTCAAAAAGTACAACTTGCCCTTACCATTTCCTCATCACTCTCATCCGGCTGGGCTGGGATAGCACCTTGAAGGGGCAACATGGGCTGACCCATCCTGGCCATACGTGATATCAGCTTGGCCTTGTTGCTATCTGGTGACTGAAAGTGATACAAAATTATTAAAGCCATTCAATAACGAAGCAAACATATTCAACAGCCATGTCTTTCTCCAAATTATGTTATCAACAAGGCAAAAAAACTTAACCAACCTAAATAATTAAAATTTATAATTATTTTTAAAAAAATATTATAAGAGAAATAATGTAACAAGAAAATGTTAATAGATTTCTTTTTATTATGCTCAGGTTTTATCCAGACATAAAAATGGAATGTTGATTTGGCAAGCACCACTAAGTATTGATCCAACAGTCTTAAAAGCTAAACTGAACTGTTCATTGGGTTTGTCTCACATTGTATAGACAAGTGTCTTTTGCTTTCCCCTAGTTCTGTTTAGTTTTTTCATTTACTCGTAATACTTATACGGGGCGAATGTGCCTTGTATTTTTGTTTTGAATTGTTTTTGCTAAGTCACAAAGTCTGGTGACATTTATTGGTCATTCGTTGTCCTGAGACAGTTCACCCTCTGATTTTGGTTGAAACGGGCAGTGTGTTAGTTCGTAAAAGATTATTAGTCTGTACTAGTTTCTTGGACTTGTATTATTCAGTAGGATTTTTGGGGTGTTTAGGGGTGCCAGTGTTGGAGTTGCAGGCTTTATATTGAGCTCAAGTCTATGCAAGTGTGGGCATTGCTTACCATCCACCTAGTTCGTTACTCTATGTACGACTGTGTGTGAATGATATTCTTATCAGGCTGAACCTCGGGACCTTAATTGTGTACAGCTATTTAACAACACATATAATTCCTAAACCTGACAGTTTGACTTACAAAAAAAAAAAAACTTTTTTTTTAACCTCACAAAAAAAAAACAAAAAAAACAATACTGCATGGGATTTATGTTTATCCCTTAAAAAAAAAATGCTTTGATCATAATTTTCAAGTTAAAAATGTTGATCCTACAATTATACCTGTGTTAAATGTTCATTAATTGATTTAGTACGACCTTTGACACCAAGATCTTCCAGGTCATCATTATCATTTGGTAGGGCAGGCATCGCAACTGGAGCAGGGGTAGGTGCTGGTGAAGGTTGTGGAGAGTCTCCTTTTTGTAATTTGACCTTTATGATTCCAAGGACAAAAAGAACATTAGAAAATCAGAATTAAAATAACAAATTATAGGAATATTTAAAATGCAATTTATTACAATAACTAATCTGAATAAAGTAAAATGTATTATGAAATAATAAAGATTATTATTGTTATTGTTAAAAGCATTTTTGTAAAAATGGATGTTTAAACTATTGCAAAAAACAATATCATTCAACAATATTTGATTTTCCTAAATAAGTTGAAAACAAAACAAATTTTGTTTTTACAATTTATAGCATGTCACTTACCCTCATAACTTGTACTTCAAACACCAGTGTGGAATCTGGAGGAACTCTCTCCCCAGCACCCTGAGAGCCATAAGCTAATGATGGGGGAATAATTAAAATTCTCTTTGCTCCCTTTTTCATTCCAAGCATTCCTTGGTCCCATCCCTTAAAAAGAAAACATATATTTGGCTAGATCAATTACTTACGTTAGGTTTACTGTCATCAATGTTGACTTTTGCTATAAAGTTAGTTTGAAATTTAGCATTGGATTATTAGATTTAGCTGTGTCATTATGCATCATCTTATAAAGAAAGTTAATAAATCATATGATGAATTAATAGTACATTTTTTAAGGTTTATTTGTCTTCGCTTGAAAAAAAAAAATGAAATTATTATTATAGCTTTTATATAGCACTACTTTCAGGCTTATAGCATGCTCAGAGCGCTTTTGGTCAAATCTCATTTGTGGACCAATGGAGGGGGGGGGGGGGGGGGGGGGGGAAATCTAGGAGTTGGTTTTCTGTGCTGCTTTTAGGCGTTCAGTAAACACAACTCTGCCCGAGACGGGTGTCAAACCTCAAGCCCCCCTTCTAAGTAGCCAAGCCAAGCCAAGTTCAAGCGCTTGGCCTCTCCACCACGCTTCCCACCAATGCAGATATTTAACTTTAATTTTCAAAACTGAAAAACATCCTCTAGTAATTATATTAGCTAATAGACATCAAGTATTCTTTGCCTTCAAACTTTACAAATTTCCTAAATGCCTCAGTTAAATAAAATAATTATAAAATGTTATAAGCTCATTTCTTCAAAGAGTTTCAAAATTAGCTTCAGAGATTTCATACTTTTAGGGGACATTTATCTGTAAGCTATAGGCTCCTATTTCCTGTTTACAAAATTTAACTGCAATTTCTATGCTAAAAAGATTCAATTTATTTCACTGAAGAAAAAGAAATCATCTTGGTGAAATAAAACACTTTAATTCACCAACTTTAAATCACAAAAAATATTGATCACACACTACAATATAATTTAATTTCACTAGTAGATACTCATAGCAAAGTTATCCAGAACTTCTACAACTAGGCCACCAGTGCGGTGTACTTCAACAATAACACTGAGAACTAGTTTAAAACCACATTTGGAGTGAGACAAAGCTTCTTACTTTCACCAACTCTTTTTAATATCTTCCTTGAAAGGAATTGAAGATGCTCTTGAAGGCTATGAAGCCACTGTAAGCATTCGATGAAGACGATTTACTAACATTCATTTTGCTGACAACAGGGACAGTAGAAGAACTAACTAACTTAGTCATGTGCATAGACAAAGACTTTTGCAGCATATGATATGTAAATAAATGCAGAGAAAACTCAAATTATGACCTATAGCCAACAGGGCTTTAAAAGGGACATCAGCATTGGAGGTGAAAAGCTGACAAGTGTCAGTAGTTTTAAATATCTCGGAGCTATTGTCTCAGAAGAAGGAATCAACTCTGAACTACTGGCCAGAATTGCAAAGTCCACAGCAGCACTTGCAACTCAAAACAATATGGTATGCCATCGACACTAAAATCATACTGATGCATTCCCTGGTCATGGCCACTCTCTTATAAGCTTGTGAATCTTTGACTCTAGAACTAGAGAAGAGGATTCTAGCGTTGGGACTGAGATGCTTCAGAAAGATCCTAGGAATCACATACAAAGAGATTAGAGACAGAATTAGCACAGCAATTGGACCCTGCGATGACCTGATAACTACTGTCAAAAAAATATTCTAAGGCCATATCACTAAGTCCTCAGGGCTCACAAAGACATTCCTTCAGGGAACAGTACCAGGTAAAAAAAAAGAAGAGGCAGACAGAGAAAGCAATGGTAAGACAACATGAGAAAATGGTCGGGCCTGCCATTGAAGGTGAATTAGTAGATACACAGAAGTCAATGACATATATATTTATCTTGTTAATATAGTCTTCATAATCTCTGTTACTGATGTTGCTTGAACAAACTAGTAGTCTATTTTTATTACTAAAGAAGTTCCAATGTCTATTAGACTTTAATCCACACATTATGTGACAATAAATAAAATAAAAAATACTCCATTTTGCTGTTGTCCTTACATACTGAGGTATGGGCACTTTTATTTATGAAAACAAATAGGTAAGTAATATGCAAGTAATGCATTTGGTTTTCACTAAAAATAAAATAACATAGCCAAGAATATAGTCTTAGTTTGGATGAGACAAAAAGAACTCCACTTATACCAAAGCTTCAAGAACTGCTGATGACATTCAACCAAACTAAAATTAATCAGTAAAAACAACAGGACTTGTCAATACTGTTAACCTAATAGCTTGATCTATCAAACCATTGACCAAAAATATGTAGGAATTTCCTTAAATGACAAAAAAAGATCCTGTGATCTGCAATAAGGTGTTATTTTTTCAAGTTGTGTACGTATTAACATATAAATCGTATCTTATTTACACATACACACAAAATTACCTTTATCACTTTGCCTTTTCCAACTCTAAATCGGAAATAATTATCTTGTTGGGACTGATCGAAAACCTGTTGGAGGAAAAGAAAGGATTTTAATTTGTTTTTTTTTTTGAGGATTTCATTATAAACCGAAAATACTAAAAGATTTAGTTGCATTAAAAAAATCTATAAAAAAATAAAACTATAAAACACACTTTTCCTAATGCCCCATTAGTCAACAACCATCCAATGTATTTGACTTCCGCAGAATCACCAGATTCCAAGAGCCCACCTTCTCCAAGCAGTAAATCTTGTTGTATTAAATCTGTTAAAGTACCAGAGACTGAGTTTGCCTTAGCCACTGCTACCTGAAAAAGATTTAAAGTAACAAAAAAAAACAACTATTTAAAAATACAAATTTACAGAATTCAATATTATATTCTTTGCTTTAAGGTGGTTTTAAACAGACTAAACAGTGTACCTTAGTAAGCCTATACTAATGCATTAGCTTTTATATATATATATATATTTTATTTTATATTGAAACAAATTTATAAAAGTAAAAATGTTGGCCTTATAATAAATATTTGAGAAACATTTGTCCTGTTTTGATTTGTGTTAAACTGAGAAGCATAGTCCAACAAATACATACATATATATTGTTATGACTCTACACAGTCATTTGGCACGATATTGTGGACCATGGGACAAGATGGAGAAACAGAGAAGGGATGAAAACAAGGACGCCTGAGATGTGATTCGTTGGGCTCTAGTTCTAGTTGATGATTCAACGTTCCATTTTGTAATCCTTTCGTTGAGGTTATTTGGCTAAGTTACAACAATATATATATATATATATATATATATATATATATATATATATATATATTTCATACCAATAGATATTAAATGTCTCTTAAATTTATTTTCTTTAATGGTGCAGTGTTTCACAACCATTTGCTCTTGAAAACCCCTTAACAATAGGTACATCCCAACTCCCATTAGCAAGTTAGGGTAAGCCCCTGCAGTAGATTCAGGGTGATACTGAACTGTAAGACATTCAAGTGAATAATGTGCTAAATCATGTTAAGATCATCTTTGTCTCAACTCTTTCAGTGCGGCGTTACTCTCAGCGAGTAACTTTGCTACCGCTGGTCAGTGCGGAGTTACTCTCAGCGAGTAACTTGGTTGATAATATTTATTTCACTATCTTTTTAAGTTAAACTTTTTTATTTCTCTCTTTTTTTTTTTTATTTCCAGGATGTGGGAGTGACTGTTCTTTGTTTTGGTAGTAAATTTGATGCAGTACCAACTTTCTTTTTAAAAAAAAAGAGAAAATTGTGTTAATGGTTCCTCTTTTTAGTTTATTTCCCGGGACCCGAAAGATGTAAATAATACAATTTCTTAGTGTATTTGTTCATCTTTTATGACATTTGAAGTGATTAAATGTGTTCAGTATTGTGTTTTTTCAATATTTATGGATTAAATGTTTAATTAAAAGGTTAAATCTTTCAGTTTATCAATTTTAAGCGAATTTTTTAATAAATATTTTTTTCCGTGCTCAGTTTAAAATTAATGAAAAAATATTTTTCTTAAATAATTAATTTTGTTTATTATAATTTTGTAGCCCATTCATTTTTCTTTAAAATAAAATCAAATATGTTAGATTATTTAATAAAATAAAAAAGTTATGTTAGTTTTAGTAACTCTACCCCTCTTGAAAATTTGTGTTCATCCCTGAAAACTCCATTTTTTCGATTTAAATAATTCGCACTGAAAGAGTTAAGATAACTTGGTAAACAGAAAGATTGTACAGCAAGTGAGAGAAATTCATCCCTTCTGATTACAAAAAAGATGGGTACAATTGTACAAGCCTAGGACTATTAAAATGAATGTCAGGTACAAGAAAATGTTTTATTATAGTTCAGACATCTTTTATGAAAATGGTATAAAAGGTCATATTTTGAAGATGAAAAAAAAAATCTCTGTATTTAATAATTTACATTTTTAAAACATTAATAACAACTACATTTTTACGAGTGATCAATGTTCAAATATAGTTTAATAACCACAATGCAAATATACCACAGTTCTTATCCATTGAAAAAATTGTTTTGTGTCCCCCACCCCCCCTTCTCCCTGCAACCCTAAACTAGTTAGCTACTGATATGGATCAAAATGAAAAGCAGAGCCAGTGGATAAAGGTTAGCTTAAAAAAAATTCATTTAAAATTTCTACTGATCATGGACGGTTGGTCATTGTGCTGGACACATGATACCCTTGTTATCTTTGGCCACAAAAACAGATGACCTTTATATCATAGATCACAAGGTCTAAAAGAGGAACTTTACTTACTGATCAAGGTAAATACTGTAGTTTAATTTTTCCTCACTCTGTAGATAGAGACTAATAGCTACCCACCTCAAGGTAAATACTGTAGTTTAATTTTACCTCACTCTGTAGATAGAAACTAATAGCTACCCACCTCTTTGGCAAACTTCTCTGCTGCATCAACAGACTCAAACATAATGGACCACATCTGCCTTGTGTCATCATAGAAACTTGCATAGTTATTTTGTTGAACCTGAATTTCAAACAAATACTAAAATGTTAATCTCTTTAATAACACAAGTTCAAATTTTCTTTGTTAAAAACAAAACAACTGCACCTAAACACAGCTTTCTACTGTTCAACTTTATTATTCTTTTAATTATCTGCTGCTTATATATTATACCCTTAAAGCAATAAACTGAAAATAGTTCTTACGTTGAAAGCAAAGGTTAAAGATATCTTGGCGTTTGTGATCTGTTTCTGTTGTGTTACATAAAGTAGAATGCGATACTGAAAACAAAAAAAAGACAGAAAGAAAGAAAATAAATTACACGGCAGGGTACAAATATATAACATCTCGATAAATTGTTTTATAATGAAGCTATTTCTTACAAGACATGTACTTAACATGAAAATAGTGATTATTTCAGCTGAAAACTAGTTTAAACTTCAGTATCTTTAGTGACCCTATTTTTTTTTTAAATATATGCCAGGATCTCTTAAAGACTCACTGTATTTTCAATCATATACCCTGAGTATCACTTGCACCTTTATATACCCCACATGTTAAGAGTTGATTTATGAGCCTAATGCTGCTGACAACAAGCTTAGCTTATTGGAAGAAGACAACGAATAGGATACAAGTTTTAAAGGCTTCTCAAACAAAAGCGAGGACAGTGACATTAGTGAGACTGTGGAAGTATTGCATGCATTGTAGTCTCTAATTTTCAACATTACTGGTATTGACAAATTATTTTAGTTACTTTTTTAATGGTCACAATTAATTACTAGTCAATTAAAGATTCTCTGCCACATCTGTACTATTTGTTTTATGAGATGTTCACAAGCTTTCCAATATACGATTTCCCAACCACACAGTGAACTATAGAAAGTATAAAGATCCCCTGGTATGTCCATAATTTCTGTTATGTTATGTTTATGAGTAAAATAAATTTTGTTAACCCTACACAGCAGCTATCTGTTTATAAAAATTTGTATAACCCACAGGTTAAATGCGGGAAAACACAGTAAGTAGAACAATGATGATAAATGAATGACATACAATAGAAAATCTTACATCTTTAGCTCCATGGTTGGCCAACAATGCTGCTCCTAGTTTACCCTGTGGAGCATATTTTCCATCAACACTGAGGAAAGAAAACACAAATTCAAGCTAAATTGTTGATATCTTTTCAATCTATAAGTATCAATATTTATTTCATATTTAAAACCATATAAGAACAACAAAGGAAATAATCTTACTATTTATAAGCATGGACCACACTGGCAACAACAACTACAGGAGCAGCACCACCATCTGGTGTTGATTCTATGAAATAATATGTCATAAAGTAAATTAAAACTTCATATCAAGAAAAACCTTTATACCAGTTTGTTAGTATATATTTACCTAACAAAAAAGAAAGAACTATATTTATCAACAAAGAATCACACTTGTATAATAATTGGAATAAAGAAGCACTTAAAAGAGAAAGAAAAGTAAAAGTTAGTTTATTGACAATGGTACCTTTCTTTCTAGGCTGCTTTGGAGCTGTATATGTTAAGGATTCATTTCCTCCCTGTCTGCTGGCTTTATCCATACCAAATAAATTGGCCAGTTTAGAGCTGCAGGAAACATTTTAAAATGTACTAGTACAAAAATTTTGAAAAAAACAACAACATAACATTGTTTAAGAGCCAGAGATAGCAATTAACTTTATATTTCATGACATAATGGTCTAGAAGGCAAAATGTCTAGCTGTGTAACCTACAAATTCTGATAAGTGGCAGTAAATCAGGTGCAAGTGCTACCTTACGCTTAACGTTGTTTCTGATTATTCCTCGAAGTAGACTCAAGCTTTTAGTGGCAGTGATATGTTATGGAACTTGTATTGGCTAAATTGTCTTGCTACTAGGTTTAGGCTAAATTGCATTATCTACCAAAATTATCCCAATACACTTCGATCTATTTCATTTACAATATTATTAACTTTACAGTATCAGTATGGTTTTCCGTTATACAGTTAGTCAATAAAATTTAAATAAAATAATAGGTCTGTGTGGCATCAAATAGAAACCTGGTGAAAATCTGACCGTTTTGGATGTGCAGAATAATTATGTCAGAAAAAGATCATTTAATGAATTAATAGGTTTGTCTGACATCACATAGAACACTGTGAAAAATTTGTCAGTTTTGGATGTGCAGAAAAATTAGGTCAGAAAAACATCATTTACTAAGTTATTATTGAAAATAAAATAATAATAAATTTATTTTCTGTAGATCAAAACACATATTAGAGTCTATATCAAAACCATCGGAGTTTCCCTTTATTTTAAAGCTAATTAACAGGTTAAATAATTATCTTTTTTTTTCTTAAACTTGTCTTGTATTAGCTTCATTTAGTGACTTTAGTGTGATAATCAAAATAGAAAATATATAGATCTACGAAATTTATTTTAAGCCTAAGAAAGAGGGGGGGGGGGGTGTTAACAGACAAACAGTTCAGTTTAAAATTTGTAACTAAAAAAGGCTCAAACTCAAAGACTTGAAAAGGGGGTGGACCCTTGCCTGAACAATTGACTCATTGTTTTTGTTACAAAAAAATCACCTACCCTCCTCCAGTAGACATAAAATCATTTTCGTCATCATCAGCATTAAAAAACATTTTTTATCAAATCATAAATTCATTTAGTGGGTAATTATATGACTGTCCTACTAGATCTTGTCGCAAAAAAAGATCTAGTCTAATAGAGCTAGGTCTAGGTCTATGTCCAGAACTAAGTTGTTGTCAACATAAACCTTTAGTCATATGAGTATAGAATGACCCGGAAGTTTATTGCTTTTTTTCAACTCTTACAAAATATGGATTGGAACGAAAAGAAAATAATAATAAAAATGATACATTAAAAATAATAAAAGAAACAAAACGTCATGAGATAAAGTTATATGAAACGAAGCAAAGAATTTATTTCTTATTCTAGTTTCACTATATCTACATTTTAAACTTCTTTTTATAATAAATCTATTCATCTCAAATTTCATTAAACCTAGAACCTTATGGTGGGTGCACATGGGCTAAAAAAAAACTGGACATGGATCTTGAAAACGACTCTAACGATTTACAAAGAAATTTGACATTTGTTGTGTAGACCTATCATTGAGAAGAGAATTACTTGCTTAATGTGGTCGGCTTTAGAAAAACGCTAGTTTGAACATTTTATTTTTTTTTTTTAAGTAAAAAAAAAAGAAATTTAAATTTGGCTAGAGAACTAGAAAATATTTATCTTGAACTGCCTAAACGTCTTCGGGTATTTCCTCATAATAAATTAATTTTCAGGAACATTTAGCGCATCGTTTTCTAAGTCTCTGATCTAAGGACCTAGCTATTATTGGAATTTAATAAAGTTTAAGATAAGATAAAGGATGCATTTCCTTTTTCTTTCAAGTATGGTCTATTTTTTTAGGTTTGTTCATTATCATCCTTTTCAGTCCCTATACCTGTGGCGTAGCATCCAAGGCGAGAAGGGGTTCAATGAATCCGGGCCCGCGACCATTAGGGGGCCCACAGCCTGTTGCGAAGCAGCAATGGGACCAGTTTGGGCCCGCATGAGTAAAAAATAGTTATATTATATGTTTGTAATTCCGAATAGCTCCCTCAAAATATCCTAAACGTTGCAAGAAACTTTATATTAGTTTTAAAACATTAACCAGTGTTTTAGGCTAGAGTTAATGCACCATGGCAGCGGATTGGATTGCTTGATTGTAAGGAACTGCTTTCCATCAGGTTTATTGTAATGGTGGCGAGCCTTAATTGTAGGCCTACGTTTGAGAAGAATAGTTGCCAGTTCGTACCAATTGGAGTGGATAGCATAAGGCACTTCGGGCATTGCTTAATCGAAAGAAGCCTCTCGTGCATTATGTTCTCTGTACTAACCACAACTTAAACTTGGTCTTAAATGATTTTATCAGTTGTTAAAGACCTTTCAGATTCTATGACTTAGTATGTGTTATTATCTCACAGAAACTCAAAATTGGAGCGTCTTGAATCCAATAGGGGGAGCAAAATTTATAGGACACTCAAAATATTTTGCCCACAATATGGTCATCAAGGAATGATTCTCCAACAGCAATGACATACAGATATTTTGATGTACTAAATTTTTTTTACACAAATTCTTTTGTGTTCCTCAAAGGAAAAAAAAAGCCTGGAAACTACATTACTTAGATGTAAATTAGAAACATTCGATACTATTGTTCTGCTAATTGTTGAGTAAAAAAAATGTAAGGGCAGTCAGAGGTATGTCAAAAATGTTTGAAAGTAACCTCAAGACCTACATAAAACAGAAAGTCAACTGAAGAAGATCTAGATTGAAGTAAATCATTGGAGGAATAACTTGTAGAGAGAAATAAATGAGGCTGCTGAAGTAGCTCGAGCTTGGAGTTTCATACAGTTTTGAACACTACACCATTGCTGAAAGTTATTAGGGAGTTTGATGAGCTTACCACTAATTACTGTGAAGAAATAATTCAAATTCAATATTTAAAAGAATACTTTGAAAATCAACTTTCAAATTCAACGTATTTTACCGAACTATCATTGTCATTGTTTCACAATTACTTGACAGATTTCATTGACATAAAATATTATCATTATGTTTAAGTCGTTAATGCCCAATTTCATTTCAAGTGCAAACGAAAAGAGTTGTATGATGTCACCATTCTTCTAGTCGCATTCGACCCAGATGATATTGCCATAGAAGATTGTTCAGAGATGAAATCCTTTAAAGAAACCTTTCATAACGACAAATCAAGTCTGTGTACGAGGTTTTGATTCTTTTTTTTTATATCATAAACAGCTACATGAGATTTGGCTGTTTTTATCATAGACAACTATATTTTATCGTAAAGTTTTCCAAACATTTTCACAGCATGCATCTTTGTCTGTTTCAGTTGGTTCAGCTTAGCGGACATTATCTTAATTTTGGTTGATCAAAAATTATTATAGATTTTCTATGACACAGAGCAGGTTGTCTTTACTAAGTTTAGAAATAGATGCACGGGTTACTGACTTTGCTACTTTGAAGGGCAGAAAAATGTTCGCTCTATTTACTGTTAAATGATGAAGTAGAATTTGATATATCAATATTTAAAACTTTTCACCTAGAAGTGTTTTAAGAATGTAAATGTGTCCAATGTAGAACTCATAAAACATTTCTTTATTAATTTGAAACACCTTTAAGTCGTTTAATTCTGTTAAAAAATTGTACAAACATTGACTTTAAGTCACTACTACTTGCCTGAGTCCTAACTGAATTAATCGTAATGATACTGTTACTAATTACTTATAAAAATTATACACTACTTGCATTGAATATCTTTTGGTAAATAAACAGATACATATAAATTATTCAATTGTTTTGTCTCACTTTACATTCATCTTATTGGGGAGGGGGCCCACCAACATATTCTTGAGCCCGGGCCCACAGCTGCCTTGCTACGCCACTGCCCGTGACGTATGGATACTTTGACAATGCGTGTAACAACATCCTCATTTACTCTACTCTTAACAGAACATCCAGAGACGCTGGTCCTTTTCTTTACGTTGTGCAGCTAGCTTTTCCTTTTTTTTTTTTATTGAGAAGCTGTTCGTTTTAGCCACCGGGATAGAGTTGAATTATATATTTCTGCAAAATTGAAAATTGATATTATAAAGCCCTATTCCAAGCGTCCTGCAAGATGGCAGCGGTCAGGTAGGCCTATTGAACCTTTGTTTCATAGTTGCGAAGCGCGTACCACACGACCGTGCAGCCTCCTATGTGAGAGTTGTTTTTTCCTGAGTTCTAATGTATAACCTTTTTATTTTTTGTAAAATTAACTTTCAAATGCTTGAATTAATTTTTCAGCTTCAGCGTCCAACTTTCATAACTATACAGGTAAAAGAATACAGTTTGAATTTTACTAACGTGCCAATGTTACGGTACACTTCCAGATTTTCCAGAATTTACTCATAACGGAGGATGACAATCTCAAACAGGTTTTTTTAAAAAATATTTTTTTACTTGGTATGTTTGACCCTATGTATTTTAGATATTGAATGTTTGTTTAGGCATTCTCATGTTGTTGTTTTATATATATATATATATATATATATATATATATAGTATGGCTTAAATGTTTTATGGGATTTGAATTTATGGTGTCCGGTCACTTTATTCCTTGGTCATTTCGTTTCCTGTCATTTTATCCTCGATCAATTAATCCTTTGGTCGAATGATCCCTCCCCTGGGACGAGGCAAGAGACCATTGAAAGAGTTGATACGGCGGTACTGACTGTTAACGGATAAATTTTTGTACAGTCTGTGATACGTGTTGCCCATTGTACAATATTGGCTGTGATTTATTGGACATTAAAGTGTTGGTAGTTTCGCGTGGAGCAGTCTGCAGAGAGCCTGGGTAGTTAGAAACGTTACAGTACGTAGAAATATGGATAAAAATATTTACACAGATTGGCCATCATCATCATCATCATTATTCCTTTGGGTTCCTCATGGGAACCTCAACAAAAAACACGACTCTCTCCACGGTCTCTTACTAGTTTTTGATGGCTTCCCAGCTCTTCCCGGTCCTCTCGGCTTCCTCTAGTATACTGCGTCGCCATGTTCTTTTTAATCTTCCTGTATGTCTTGTTTCCTAGGGGTTCCAATTTAATCCTGCCTAGCTCTGTTGTTGGTATCTTTTCTAAGGGTGTGACCAATCCATCTCCAATTCCTCTCTAAGATCTGCACCTCTATATTTTTTGTCCACTCATCTCCCATAGTTTGGTATTTTCTACTTTGCCGTACCAGTGTATTTTTAGGATATTTCTCAGACATTTGTTGATAAAGGTCTGTATTTTTTTTATGTCGCTTCAGTTGTTCTCCATGTTTCAGAATCATACAGTAGGACAGCCTTGACATTAAAGTTAAAGATTCTTAGTTTAGTCTAGCTTGAGATGTGAGGAGATTTCCACGTTTGTTTTAGCTGTGTAAATGTCTGACGCGCTAGATTTATAAGCCGTTTAATGTCTTAATCTGTTCAACCTGATATACTGACTACACTCCCAAGGTATATAAATTATCTACTTGGTCTATGGTCTGAGAATCAAGTACTATGTCTCCAGTTTGTTGATTGTTTACTTTAAGTACTTTAGTTTTTGGTGGTTTATTTTGAGGCCTACTCTTTTTCCTACTTCACTTAAAGCTGTGACCTTTTCTTGCATATCCTGTAGTTTGTGTGATAATAAGTCTACGTCATCAGCAAATTCCAGATCTTACAGCTTTTGTGTGAGAGTCATTGGATTCCTTTCCCTGAATTAGAGTAGGCTTCTTTTGTGACCCAATCCATTACTAGAAGGAACAGGAGTGGTGAAAGAAGACATCCCTGTGTGACTCCTGTTGTGACTGGAAATTCCTCTGACAGCTTGCCACAGTGGGTGAAACCATCGTAAAGGTTTTTGATTATAGCTAAGTATATTATATATCTTAATTCACTGTCCCACTCGCCTCTCGGGGTTTCGAATCTGTGTACAGTGTATCGGAGTATCACGAATTTTAGTGAAGTACCTAGATGGACTAGGTTTATATTTTGTTGTAATTTAAATAAACAAAACACATAAGTTGTTTTTTCTTTAATCAATTACAACTTTCTTAAGCTTGTGCTGGCCTGTATAATTTCTCTAAACATTTGTACCTGAGTTGTAAAGAACCCGTTTCAGACCTTGCGCTCTATGGGGAGATAATATATAGGTCATCTGTTTCTGTGGCCAACGGTTAACGAGGATACCAGGTGGCCAGCACAACGATCAACAACATTTACTTTTACTCAATTTTCCATTGGATCATTAGAGCTTGGTAGACATAGTCAGGATCCCGAAATAAAATAAAATTCCAGTCTTAATGAATGATCTCTGCTGACTAAAATTCTACTATCCAAATGATGATTTCTACTTACGATGGTGCCCATTATGTTCGTATTAATTAATTAATTCAATTTTTTACTGTATACACATTTAAAGTTGAGAGCTGGAATTTCCACCGATAGATTGTTCAATTATTAACAACAACAACAAAAAAAAAGACTTAGAGAAAATTTAATTTTAAGATAATTATATTTTGAAAAATTATAACGGTCAAACCAGAGTTTTCTCTGTGTAGCAGATTAGGTACTTTTCCCACAATGATATATATATAAACTGTCGAATTTATTTTACGTTAGAGTCGTTACACTTTGTCATCAGGTTTCCTCGGATGTGTCATTTTGTTTTCCATTTCCATTTTGTTTGATTTCGAAATAAGGGGAATAATTTCTTCTTAATGAGAGACGTGTACATAAAAAGTAAAGTATCCCCTTTCATACCTTGTGGTCTATAGGGCAGATGATGTAAAAGCCATCTGTTTCTGTGGCCTACGGTTAACGAGGGTGTCATGTAGCCAGCTCAACGACCAACCGCTTTTACTTTCCCCAACTTAAAGCAGTGAGATTCCTAACAAACGAATATTCACATTTGGCTAGAGTAACACCATTAGTAAAATCACTAAATTTAGAAAGCCTTCAGGAGAGAAGACTAAAAAGTAAAGTAGCAATTATACATAAAACACTGAACCATAATCTTCAAATGCAAAAACAAAATTTAATAAAATACTCTGGAGGACACGAAGATAAAGGCACATTCCTTGTCCCCTATGCTAGGACAAATTTGTACAAATACTCCTTCTTCCCTAGTGCTATTAGAGCATGGAATGGGTTGCCTGAGCTAGCCAGAAAAACCAGTGACTTAGCAGAATTTAAGTCATTGATTAATATGCATGACTAAATGCATGACGCGTAGGACGTAATCATCTTCTTTTTTGAAGTAGCGTCTGTATTATATAAGATAAGAAAAGATTAAAAAACATATTATTAAATTTGGAGTTATTCTCCTTTTTACATTTTGTACACTTTTTTTTCTAACTTTCCATTCTGAAATCAAATTAAAATTGTGCATAATTATCCACAATCAATGAAATACATACATTAGTAATAAAACATTAACAATATATTTAATAAAATAGTGGTAATTAACTAATCCGTACTTGTGTAGAAAAAGAAAGCTTATTTAGGCAGTATTAAAATATATGGTTTATATATGACTTTGCGCTTCTTTCCCTTCGATTTCTGAAAAAAAAAACTTTGAAGAAAATGAGATGCTTGGAAAAAATAATTCTAATATATACTGATGGTTTTATACAATGAAGCGATTTTTTTTTTTACTACAGTTTATTAATAAAAAATTTTAAGTACTATTATTTCAACTTATAGGGATAATCAGACCGAAACTAAAGAAACACCCAACCTACCACATGCTTTGGTGTTCCTTGAATAAGATCTATCGATTATGATGTTCTCCTACCCTATTAATAGTGTGAACCTGTGAAAACTTTGCGAGAAAAGTAATTACTTTCTACTGCGGACTTGTCAAGGTAGTTTTGGTTTGAAAAGAAGGGCTGTATTAGAGGTACATTTCACATAAATATGAAACCTTGTAAACACAACCAAAAACTAACCTCTGCAAAAACAAAACAAAAAAAATATTTCTACTCTAAATCTTAAAGACAAGCTTAGGAGATATGCGATAAAATGAGGGATGGGATAAATGACTTAGGAATTGCTAAACTCGATGCTGCAAAAGAATTACATTTCCCAAGTATTTTGTTTGTACCACAAAGTAATCTTATTTTATTTAGTTCTCGTTAGAGATCTTCCAAAATAGCTTTTCATATTATCTTATAAAATTCAGACGTTACGTCAACAACAAAAAAAGATTATGACGTCTTATGTGTGTCCTTAGGTCAATCAAGTCATGCAGGTTAATCAATGACTAACTTGGCTAAGTCTTTGGTTTTCCGTGCTGTTTCAAGCAACCCATACCATGTTCTACTAGTCTAATAGCATTAGGAAATAAGGAGTACTTGTATACATTTGTCCTAGCATATTTGTTTTTGTATTTGAAGACCATGGTTCAGTGTTTTATGTATAAGTGCTACTTTACCTTTAAGTCTTCTATCCTGAAGGGTTTCTAAATTTAATGATTTTATTTAAAAAGCTACTCTAGTCAAATGGGAATATTCGTTTGCTATGAAACTCATTGCTCTATATTGTGTCTGTTCTAGTTCCCTAATGTTCTATTGAGTTAAAGGGTTCCAGGGATTTTGTACATATTCTATTATTGCCAAACCAAGGTTTAATAACATTTTAACATCTCAACAACCATGACTTACTAAATTCATTATGTCTATTTATTTCAAAATCTCTTCCAATCTTTTTCCCGACATTCTTCCTTTTTTATTTATTTTGCTTATGTCACCAGCATATTTCTTCCAATTGCCTTCTCTTTCTTTTCCTCAGTGGTTTAATTAGTACAAAGGATATAACATTATTTACACAAGTGGAGAGAGACAACTTTACGCAATGCTCTGAGATACCGTGTTTGAATCTCGGATTTTGAATTTCGAGATTTTTTGGACGCCCTAAGTTCATCCTTCCTTCTAATAGGTACCTGACATTAGTTGGGGAAAAGAAAGGTTGTTGTGATGGCCATAAGACACCCATGTTAACATCGTTGGACGTCCCTGAGTTCACCCAACTCTAATGGGTGCCTGACATTAGTTGGGGAAAGGAAATGCGGTTAGTCCTTGTGCTGGTCATATGACACCCTCGTTAACCGTCGGCCATTAAAACAGATGACCTTTACATCATCTGCCTATACATTGCAAGGTCAGAAAAGGGTACGTACTCTAATCTTAAATGTTAAACCACACTTTTTACAACAAAAATAATTGGAACTACATGTTTGTGTTCAAGATCTTTTATTATTTTTGAAAGTTTATGAATATATTAAGAATTAAACAACAAAAAAACTTTAATACATTTGACACTGTAATAATTACAAACTTTATTTTAGAAATTCTTCATTTAGTCATGTCTGTGACATGATTGTAAATTAAATGAAAACAAACATTTTCTTCTGGGATGTGAATTTGAGAAGCTAAATGGTTCATATGTACCTGGTCTCAACCGATTCCCGTCTTTCGGCATAGTTTTCAGCGAGTGGCACTTGCTGATTCTCAGTGTCTCTCAAAATCCCGTTACTCTGCAACCACGAGCAAATATTTCTTGCATGGTCTGACAGCGTATCTCTTCTAACTTCTTCACGAGAGAGTTCCTCTCTTTCCACAAGCTCGTTTATGTACTCTGTATCTCTTTTACCGTTCAGCTGTCTGCAAAAAGTTTTGGCAGCATTGTAGACATTGTTAACTGTGTTCGCCGCGCAAAGCACTTTTCCTATAATAATAATTGGCACAACTCTTTTCTCGCCACGAGTGTCCAGTTCATTGTTTAAATCCTGACCACTGCGTACGCTTCTTCCGGTGACTATATTCAAGGCCAGACAAAAGGCAGAAACCATATATCTTAAGGTCGTCACCAAATCTTTCTTATTTTTCTCGAGCGTACCAACGTTTGCTTCATCCAATGCGACTGCCTCCCCGACTACCTTCTGAAATATATAGTGTGTAATATAATAATAATTGTATCATCTAAATGAAAATACATATACAGTAGAATGTCAATTATCTAGATAAATCTGGAACGGGGTTTCTCCGGATACACCATCGTCCGGATAACCGAATACGGAATACTAAAAACGCATTATTTCACCAACAATATAAAGACACATAGCAGGAAAAAAAGCTGAATGTCTTCCACCTCCGATGCCTAAGGCGCATCTTTAAAATAAAGTGGCAAGATAAGATAACCTATGAGGAAGTGCGACAAAGAGCAGGGTGCCAGGACATCCGCTCTGTTATCAGCAGCAGACGCCTTGGCTGTCTTGGCCACCTTCGTAGAATGCCAGTAGGTCGACTTGCACAGGACATCCTGTATGGCGATCAAATAGAAGTCAGGAAAGCCGCTGGTCGCCCACTTTTATGTTATACCGATGTATGCAAACGCGACATAAAGCTCTTCAAAATCGACACTGGCAACTGGGAAGAGGTGGCACTGGATAGATCCACATGGAGAGAGAGCTCAAAGGAAGGGTCAAGGATTGCAGATGTCATACACAACAGAAGCAGAAAGAAGGGTGAAAATGCAACGGCGCCTGGTTATTATATATGCCCAACCTGCGATCGCAGCTGTGTATCAAGGATTGGCCTCTTTAGTCACACAAGAAGTTGCAAAGGGAAAAGATCGCCTCTCGAGACGTAAAATGCCACAGATAAAGACACAGGCACCCAACACTTCACCTAACTTACTTGCAAGCTTTAAATCCTTCGACTGGTTTACACTTTTCAGAAACACGTTCTATGGGACAGTCGGAATAAACCAAGATAAAGAAGCAATGTAACAGAGCACTTACTTCCTCTTCTTCTAGCAAGCTTTATTGCTACTGAGCTGTCAGCTCTTTTGCAGACTGTGCCAAGGAAAAATAGTGTGCTGTTTTCTTCAGTTGTTCAGCACTGCCGTACAGGATGTTGGTTATGTTGGGCTGGAGTGTTAGTAGGGTCTGCCTAAGGTGAGGCATTCAAAGAGGATATGGTTTACGGTTTCAGAACGGTGGGCGAAGTGTCTGCAAAGGGGGAGTTGTGTGGGATTTATTTTATTGAGATTAAATTTAACAGAGGTGTGTGTCCTGTCCTTAGTTGGAAGATTGTAGATTGCTCTTTGTAGGGAGGATTAGAGCACTTGCATACTGTGGAGGTGTGGTGGCTGAGCGGTAAAACGCTTGGTTTTTGAACTGGAGGTCCCAGGTTCGAATCCTAGTGAAGACTGAGATTTTAAATTTCGGGATCTTTAGGCGCCTTTGAGTCCACCAAGCTCTAATGGGTACCTGACATTAGTTGGGGAAAAATAAAGGCGTTTGGTCTCTGAGCTGGCCACATGGCACCCTCGTTAACCGTAGAAGACAGAAACAGATGACCTTTACATCATCTGCCCAATAGACCACAAGGTCTGAAATGGGAACTTAACTTTACTTAGATACTGTAATGTTTAAAAAAGGCGTCCGGATATTTGACGTTTCGTATGAGTGACGTTCGGAAATAATTTTTTCAATTTTTCCATTTGACAATTGACGTAATCAAATCCTTGCCACTTTTCCTGATCAGCAACTGTTCTTAGTAAGATATCAAGAGAGCGGCCGGTCAATTCTTTTACGTAATTCAGCCAGAATTTTGAACAACCCCTTCTCCCAGCACTGTACCTTGAAGGACTTCTTTTGACAGTTAGCCATGTCTTACAATATGATCAAACCAGTCTCTTCACAGAATTGAGAAACGCCTTTATTTATTTATTTATTTTTGCTGTTGTTTTTTTTTTATTTATTTATTTTTTTGGTTTTTATTATTTAGCTAATTATATTAATCTTTCAATATGAAATAATTTACTTTGATTTGTGATTTTCTTTTCATGTTCTTTTCTTGCGTTTTACTTTAAGTTCCTTTATATATTGCCACCCCTTTGTTTCATTTCGTTTTTGTTTTCTCTTTTCCTCTTCATATATTTTAATTATTAAAGAATATAAAATGGATGGGCCTGCTTTTAAAAGAGGTTCTATCTAAGGAAAAAGAGAAAGATGAGGGGAGAAAGACGGTCGAAAAAATCTTATGTGGTGCCTCAACGGTCCAACAGATATAGTCCCTAAGGGGTAGGTGAAGGTGAAATCAGATCTTAAAAGTAGGAAGCGTGGTCGTGACCAAGTACTCTTGAACTATGCTTGGCTTGGCTTGACAGAGTTGTGTTTTTCTGAGTGCCTAAAGGCAGCAAGGAAAATCTTCTCCCAGATACCCCACTAGTCTCAAATTGAGATTGGCCCTGAGAATGAAAGTAGCGCTTTATAAAAACCATATTTAATTTTAAGTATAAACAAAGAGCAAATTACTGTGATTAACTTTTACTCTGAACCCCCCCCCCCCCCCCCCCCCCCCCCAGTTTATGCATAGGATACACCAAAAATAATGCTTTAGCCTACATTCAATGAAAATCTCAAGTAATGGCTTATATCTGTATTTTTTTCTTCTAACATGGACTAATATATTAGAAACAAACAATTACTTTCTGTATGTCCTTCAGGTCAGAGCTAGTTTGGTCTCTCTTGTTCAGTTCAGCTCCAAGAATAAAACAAAACAGACACAGGAGAGAGATGGTTAACATTGGAAGATTCATTCTGTTATGTAGTTTTGTAACCTGATCACTGCTGAAAGAAAAGATTATATACATATCGTTTTAATTCTGACGGAACGTCCGAACCATATAAAACAATGTGAAACTAACATTTTCATTTACATTCGTTTGAATGTTCGTGAGATCATTACGGAGGATGTAGTATTTGCTAGAACAGCTCCCTCTCTGCACAGCATTGCTCTCTTTCACACTTTCTATCTCTCTCACTCTCTCTTTCTTCATCTATCTATCATATATGTTTGATCTGTCTGTCCGTCCATCCTTCCGTCTGTCCGTTCCGTTTAGATTTCAAACACTAAAAAAAGATATTGAGAATCCGATATAATGATATTGTTGTAACTCTCTATGGCAGGCACTCAATGAAAGACAGGTCGGCAACAGTAAACGATGTATTTATTTATTATAAGCATCAACAAATAGTAATAGTTACTTGTTAGACTTGGACTTCTGCTATAAAATCACAGGGAGTAATATGTCTAAGTTCTAAGAGTCCTACTTCATACCAGAACACAGAACAGACCACCGACACACTTTCCAGTGTCGCTCCAGGTCTCCTAAACAGTTTCCTAGTATCACACAGGACAGCACTCAGCACTAGACTGTTCAGACTCCAATGACTTTTAGCCGGCTCACAACAGTCCTTCTTCCTGTCTAAATATGTCTTCTAAATATGTCTTCTAAATATGTCTTCTAAATATGTCTTCTACTAGTCGTGTTCAGTAGTGCTCAGATGCGCACCATTAGTGTAGCGCGGGAGCGGGGTTACAACAATATTTTAGTTCTTTCAAAGTTTTTATGTAACGGCTAAGTGTAATTTTTTAAATTAACCATGCAAGCAAATTTTTTTCATAATGTTTAGAACTATTCACAATAAATAAAAATGTTTGTAAAATGTTTTACATGATTCGGATGTTCCTTCAGAATTAAAGATAATTACTTCCTAGTCCAAACCTCTCGCAGGACGACGGGGGATGGGAGCGGGCAAGGTTTGAACCCAGGACCATCGATAAATCTGAACGACAGTCCAGCGCGCAAACCGCACGACCAGGTAGCCATTAAAATAGTAAAATAGCATGAGAGATTATATTAATAACGGCGGCGTATTCCAGTTCATTTTTAACGCATTTATAAAGACTAACTAATGTTTTAAAATGTGTATTAGTAAATTAAATATTATTTCATATAGGCTAACTATTTTTAAAAAAATTATTTTTTTGTTATAAAATAATAAAGAATACATTTAGTATGTATATAAGTCAAATAATTAAATAATTGAAAACAACAATTAGTAATCGATTTGACTTAACATTTAATGTAACACACATAAGTACATAGTAACATTTAATGAACGTGAAAAGTTTTTTTCATTGAGGCCCTGAATAAGATATTTGTCCCATACAAAACAATTAAATTAATTTAATATCCATTCAATAACATCATTTAGGCCAGATTTACATTGAAAAATATCTTGAACCATATCAGTTTATTAGAACATGAATATTAACAATAATAACATTAATAAATCTTCATAGTCAGTCAGATTAACAATAAAATAGTATCGGCAACGCTTTCGATACTCAGACTCTTTCTTTTTGTAATGGCAAAGATAGGAATGTGTTTGTTGATAGTTTTTAGTTTATACTTTCTGATATTCATGCTGAAAATATTTAAACCTGAGTGGACCACTTCGGTGGCAGATTTTGAATTTGTTTTTCCACTAAAACTGTCTTTATAGCTTTTTTTTTTTTTTAAATTGTAATTATTTTTGTTTAAATTTAAAGGAAATGAGATCCATTTGGGTTTTTAGAAAAAAAAGTTATAACATAAAGCTTGACTTTGAGTCTGACGATTCTAAAAAAAAATATACTTGTGGTTTATAAGCACGTGAAAAGAATCAGCTTCTTAACGAGTAGCATGACGTATTGCCTCAACGTGATTATACATTTCACAAATTGCTATAATTACAATATGATCGTAACTAAAGAGATATCAAAACCTACCAAAAGCGCTGCTTTACATTCAACAAGATACAGTGTTTCTGATGTTCTATTACAACATAAATACTGTGAACTTGTGAAAACTGCGAGAGAAAACTAATTACTTTCTGTTGTGTACGTGTGAGGCTATTTGTCATGACGCAACTGGGGCTGTGAACGCATTATTTTGGGATCAGTAAGTTAGATCTAAATAAACATTTGAACGGTTGGTATTATTTAGTATTTTACTTCTAAATCGATAACTATAGTTCATGCTAAAAAAAGTGTCTTTATGGATTGGACTAGTTGAAAACACAACATGAAAACAAAACAACAACTATTTAAAGCGATGGGGAGGGGGGTTCTTGCTATTGAAGTAATGGATACGTCAGCATATTGCCGGACATACCTGATATTGACTTTCTCGCCTACCCTCGCCATGACGTCATTTAACTGCTGCAGTGTTTACGTGTCTCTAAGGATAGATAGATAGATAATAGATAAATAGATAGATAGATGGGTGGGTAGATAGATAGATAGATAGATAGATAAATATATAGTGTAGCTAGATAGATAGATAGATAGATAATAGATAGGGAGATAGATAGATAGAAAGATAGATAGAAAGATAGATAGATAGATAATAGATAGAGAGATAGATAGATAGATAGATAGATAGAAGATAGATAATAGACAGATAGATATATTGATTGATAGATAGATAGATAATAGATAAATAATAGATAGATAAATAGATAGATAGATGGGTAGATAGATAGATAGATAGATAAATAGATAGATGTGTAGCTACATAGATAGATAGATAGATAGATAATAGATAGGGAGATAGATAGATAGATAGAAAGATAGATAGATAGATAGATAGATAATAGATAGAGAGATGATAGATAGAGAGATATATAGATGATAGATAGAGAGATAGATAGATAGATAGAAGATATATAATAGACCAATAGATATATTGATTGATAGATAGATAGATAGATAATATATATTTATATATATATATATATATATATATATATATATATATATATATATATATATATATATATATATATATATCATGGGCGTACCCAGGATTTTTTTTCCGGGGGGGATTTTTTTCTCCCCCCTCCCCGCGAAAAATATATATTTATAAGTATGTTTGTGTGTGTGTGTAATGTTTATTACATTCTAACCCATCATTCTTTCGGAAGTCGCTTATTGTGCCCTAGAAGAGGTTCTTCCTGGAGTTAGAGTAAAAGTTGTAGACTTCCCGCCATTGCCAGCAATGGGGTCTGGTGGAGCGCTAAGAGCCATGCACTATTTCTGATATTGAAAGCCAACAAAATGCATATTCTGAGGTATCAACACTGCATTTTCAAGCTATTAAACAGTTTTATTTCAAAAACCTAATGTGCTATTCTTACTGACTTAGACACTCCCGCGCCGTTCGGCGCATTTGACGTCAAGCTTTTTCCACAAAAATCTGTCACTGGTAAAGTCTGAAGCCTCTTCCACCTGCTCCAAGGACCTCCATAAATGTGTGGCGCCAAGTTGTACTAGGATGTCATCGCAACTCTTCTTATGTGTAAATTCATTTTGTCGGAGAACATGTCCCGCAAACCTTATGCGACGCTATGTCACAATCTTACTAACGGGTCGACTCCCAGATCGGCATAGGATTTCCTTGATTTAGACCCGATCTCTATAACTGACTCCTAAAATCTGTCTTAGCCATCTTTGTTCAGCCACATTTAGTGTTTTTCGATTTCGGCAGATGACTATTCACTGCACTTTATTAATTGAGCCCCGCCACTGGCAGAAATATGTAACCTCTCTGGAATACGCTCTTGGAATTAAGTGATTATAGTTTGCTTTAGATTTTATATCGAAAGGGAAGTTTTATCGTCAAAATCATCTGTTGGGGGTTTTAAACTAAAAAATCTCTGGGGTTATGTTGTTGTTTTTTTAGTTCAAAACCCCATTAAGCTACGGTCATAGAATTTGGTGACTTTAGTTTGCTTTAGAATAATATTGAAGATGGAGGTTTTCCACCTCAAAACGTTCTGTAGGGGGATTTTAAACTCAAAATCATCTGGAGGGGTGTGTAATTTGCTTTTTTTTTATATTGAAGAGGTATTTTTTTAACAGCAAACCACTCTGAAGGGGGGGTTTAAACTCAAAACTCCTTTTGGCAACGCTCATAGATTTCTGAGTGTGTATTTTCTTTTTTTTATATTGAAGATGTAATTTTTAGCTTCACTCCACTTTAACTCCACTGGAGGGGAATTTAAACTCAAAACACCTTTGAAAATACTCATAACATGTTGAGTGTATAATTTGCTTTGTTTTTAATATTAAAGAGGTATTTTTTATCTTCAAACCCCGCTGAAGGCTGGGGGGGGGGGGTTAGATTCAAAACTGAGTCAAAACCCATTTAGCTACGCTCATAACATTTTGAGTGCGTAATTAGCGTTTTTTATACCCGGTATTGAAGAGGTATTTTTTAACTTCAAACCCTATTGACGAGGGTGTGGGGGTTGACTCAAAACTCCTTTGGCTACGCTCATAGAATTTTGAGTGAGTATTTTTTTTTTCATATTGAAGAGGGGGTTTATCATAAATTTTGGAGGGAGTCTAAAAATCAAAATCTTGCTTAACTGTGCTCGTGAAATTTGGGGGATTGTTGTTTGCATTTTTTTTGTTTTGTTTTATAGAAGAGGGGAATTTAAATGTGAAAACCCCTGATAGGGGGGTTTTAAACTCGAACCCCACTGGTAGGGGGTTTTAAACTCAAAATTCCCTTGGCAGGGTTTTTTAACTCAAAAACCCCTGGTAGGAGGTTTAAAACTCAAAACCTCCTTTGTTGTGATGGGGCAAGTGATAGTTTAGTATTAAAATCTCACCTAAAATAAACAAAATCAAAACAAAAAGCAGTCACTAAATACCGGGAGGGGGTGTTTAGATAGAGATATAGATATAGATAGATTAGATAGATAGATATAGATAGATATAGATAGATTAGATAGATAGATTAGATAGATAGATTAGATAGATAGATTAGATAGATAGATTAGATAGATAGATTAAATAGATACATTAGATAGATAGATTAGATAGATAGATTAGATAGATAGATTAGATAGATAGATTAGATAGATAGATTAGATAGATAGATTAGATAGATAGATTAGATAGATAGATTAGATAGATAGATTAGATAGATAGATTAGATAGATAGATTAGATAGATAGATTAGATAGATAGATTAGATAGATAGATAGATAGATTAGATAGATAGATAGATAGATAGATAGATAGATTAGATAGATTAGATAGATAGATAGATAGATAGATTAGATAGATAAGATAGATAAGATAGATAGATAGATAAGATAGATAAGATAGATAGATAGATAAGATAGATAAGATAGATAAGATAGATGGATAGATGGATAGATAGATAAGATAGATGGATAGATGGATAGATAGATAGATAGATAGATTAGATAGATGGATAGATAGATTACATAGATGGATAGATAGATTAGATAGATGGATAGATAGATAGATTAGATAGATAGATTAGATAGATAGATTAGATAGATAGATTAGATAGATAGATTAGATAGATAGATTAGATAGATAGATAGATAAGATAGATAGATAAGATAGATAGATAAGATAGATAGATAAGATAGATAGATTAGATAGATAGATTAGATAGATAGATTAGATAGATAGATTAGATAGATAGATTAGATAGATAGATTAGATAGATAGATTAGATAGATAGATAGATTAGATAGATAGATAGATTAGATAGATAGATAGATTAGATAGATAGATTAGATAGATAGATTAGATAGATAGATTAGATAGATAGATTAGATAGATAGATTAGATAGATAGATTAGATAGATAGATTAGATAGATAGATTAGATAGATAGATAGATTAGATAGATAGATTAGATAGATAGATTAGATAGATAGATTAGATAGATAGATTAGATAGATAGATTAGATAGATAGATTAGATAGATAGATTAGATAGATAGATTAGATAGATAGATTAGATAGATAGATTAGATAGATAGATTAGATAGATAGATTAGATAGATAGATTAGATAGATAGATTAGATAGATAGATTAGATAGATAGATTAGATAGATAGATTAGATAGATAGATTAGATAGATAGATTAGATAGATAGATTAGATAGATAGATAGATTAGATAGATTAGATAGATTAGATAGATTAGATAGATTAGATAGATTAGATAGATAGATTAGATAGATAGATTAGATAGATAGATTAGATAGATAGATTAGATAGATAGATTAGATAGATAGATTAGATAGATAGATTAGATAGATAGATAGATAGATTAGATAGATAGATTAGATAGATAGATTAGATAGATTAGATAGATAGATTAGATAGATAGATTAGATAGATAGATTAGATAGATAGATTAGATAGATAGATTAGATAGATAGATTAGATAGATAGATTAGATAGATAGATTAGATAGATAGATTAGATAGATAGATTAGATAGATTAGATAGATAGATTAGATAGATAGATAGATTAGATAGATAGATTAGATAGATAGATTAGATAGATAGATAGATTAGATAGATAGATTAGATAGATAGATTAGATAGATAGATTAGATAGATAGATTAGATAGATAGATTAGATAGATAGATTAGATAGATAGATTAGATAGATAGATTAGATAGATAGATTAGATAGATAGATTAGATAGATAGATTAGATAGATAGATTAGATAGATAGATTAGATAGATAGATTAGATAGATAGATTAGATAGATAGATTAGATAGATAGATTAGATAGATAGATTAGATAGATAGATTAGATAGATTAGATAGATAGATTAGATAGATAGATTAGATAGATAGATTAGATAGATAGATTAGATAGATAGATTAGATAGATAGATTAGATAGATAGATTAGATAGATAGATTAGATAGATAGATTAGATAGATAGATTAGATAGATAGATTAGATAGATAGATTAGATAGATAGATTAGATAGATAGATTAGATAGATAGATTAGATAGATAGATTAGATAGATAGATTAGATAGATAGATTAGATAGATAGATTAGATAGATAGATTAGATAGATAGATAGATTAGATAGATAGATAGATTAGATAGATAGATTAGATAGATAGATTAGATAGATAGATTAGATAGATAGATTAGATAGATAGATTAGATAGATAGATAGATTAGATAGATAGATTAAAAAGATAGATTAGATAGATAGATTAGATAGATAGATTAGATAGATAGATTAGATACATTAAATTGATTAGATACATTAAATAGATTAGATACATTAAATAGATTAGATAGATAGATTAAATAGATTAAATAGATTAGATAGATAGATTAGATAGATAGATTAGATAGATAGATTAGATAGATAGATTAGATAGATAGATTAGATAGATAGATAGATTAGATAGATAGATAGATTAGATAGATAGATTAGATAGATAGATTAGATAGATAGATTAGATAGATAGATTAGATAGATAGATTAGATAGATAGATAGATTAGATAGATAGATTAAAAAGATAGATTAGATAGATAGATTAGATAGATAGATTAGATAGATAGATTAGATACATTAAATTGATTAGATACATTAAATAGATTAGATACATTAAATAGATTAGATAGATAGATTAAATAGATTAAATAGATTAGATAGATAGATTAGATAGATTAGATAGATAGATTAGATAGATAGATTAGATAGATAGATTAGATAGATAGATTAGATAGATTAGATAGATAGATTAGATAGATAGATTAGATAGATTAGATAGATTAGATAGATAGATTAGATAGATAGATTAGATAGATAGATTAGATAGATAGATTAGATAGATAGATTAGATAGATAGATTAGATAGATAGATTAGATAGATAGATTAGATAGATAGATTAGATAGATAGATTAGATAGATAGATTAGATAGATAGATTAGATAGATAGATTAGATAGATAGATTAGATAGATAGATTAGATAGATAGATTAGATAGATAGATTAGATAGATAGATTAGATAGATAGATTAGATAGATTAGATAGATTAGATAGATAGATTAGATAGATAGATTAGATAGATAGATTAGATAGATAGATTAGATAGATAGATTAGATAGATAGATAGATAGATTAGATAGATAGATTAGATAGATAGATTAGATAGATAGATTAGATAGATAGATTAGATAGATAGATTAGATAGATAGATTAGATAGATTAGATTAGATAGATTAGATTAGATAGATTAGATTAGATAGATTAGATAGATTAGATAGATTAGATAGATTAGATAGATAGACTAGTTAGATAGATTAGATAGATAGACTAGATAAGATAGATTAGATAAGATTAGATAGATAGATAAGATTAGATAGATAGATAAGATTAGATAGATAGATAAGATTAGATAGATAGATAAGATTAGATAGATAGATAAGATTAGATAGATAGATAAGATTAGATAGATAGATAGATAGATAGATAAGATAGATAGATAGATAGATAGATAGATAGATAGATAGATAGATAGATAGATAGATAGATAGATAGATAGATAGATAGATGCAATGTTCCCACAGTTTCTCTGCAAACTGCACCACACGACACAGAACTTGACAACTCAGGCGTCCAAAGTAACTTAACAATTTAATGTCCAATAGCGTAAAACTGACTGTACAAAATCTTCGCCGAAACTCTATAATATACTCCACTGGCTCTCCGCCTTTTCTGGACTTGTACTCAATTCTATGTTCACATCGTGCTGGTTCTTGACTCCGACTTCGACTTGTACTTGTGAAGTTACGAGGTAACGTGAAGTTACTTGACTCTGACACCTTTGCTCTTATATAGGGTCCCTATAGGCCTTCTGGAACCCGATAGAACGTCTCTCGATAAATCTGGTTGGTTACACGACTACATCCCTCGTGACTCTCATCAGCTCTATTCACAACACGAATCCTTCCCGAACAGTCGTGGGTGACCGTCGCAATTCGTCACAGTTAACAATACATCTAGTGCTGGCCTGGGAGATTTGCGTCGCCTAAAAACACAGCACTACCCCCATCTGTGTCACCACCCCTGTGTCAACGGCTCCGGGAGCTAAGTGGGGACGTATCTGGGGACCTATCTGAGCAGTCACTCGAATTGTCTGGTAGCTACGAGGCATTGCGCCGAACAGCCCTGTTTCTTGCCAGAGCACTAGGGAGGATTGAGTCCTTCCTGCTCTGATTTTTCAATAAGAGTTCATCTCAGGTGTCACCATCTGGCTTATAGCAGTAACATTGTAATTTTCTATTTAAATTTCAATGTGTCTTATCTATCTGGGACAGCTGTAACTTCTGGGTATGACTGGTTTAGACGTATCAAAAGTAAATCTAAGGGTTGACTAAAAAGATACAATATCTTTAACTTATAGTAATGTAAAGGCTGTTTTTACCGTAAGGAGGGAGGTATATAAACACTTCATTACCCACACAATGCTAACAAAGAGATGCATCTCTAACTGAGTAGGCCTACTTAATTAAAACCCTGAAAATTTAAAAAAAAAATCATATTTTTTTGTGTACTCCCGTCAAGGTAAAAGCCGCCTAATTTTGTGCGTATAGCCTGTCGGTCTGTATGCCCGTAACATTTTGATAAAAATATACTACTGAACATATTATTTCAGCTTTAATTTTCCTTTTGAAATATCGCAAAAAAATTCAAGTATCTATAATAGTTTGTTCCATATAATGTAAAAAAAGATTGTTCTAGCTCATAGTACATTTAATTTACTTGCTCATTGGGTCGCAAAAACGTATGATCCAAAAAAGTTTTAGCGGATTTAAAAACAGAAATGTAGTTTGCGATTGTTCAAATCTGTATGTTGACTTCTATCTCAATAAGTCTCATTACCGATTTAAGTTGTTCCGAATATTAATTTAGGAAAAAAAAACACATTTACGTAAAATCATTGTTTGAAATCGCACTTTTGATTTATTACACTTTATATTCTTGGAAAAAACGTCACTAAAGTTTAATTATCGATAATGAACTAAGCCGTACTTTTAACTAAAAAAAGTTTATGTCGAATGACTTATTAAAAAAAATATTGATAATAGTTTGTTCATTTACCACAAATGATTGACTTATTAAACATTTAACTTTCTTGCCTAAATATTGCAAAAGTCTTTTTATCTATAAAATATTATTCCGGGTTTTTGTTTTGAAAAACAAATTAACGCTAAAGAATGATTAGAAATGGCTCGCTTGACTTTTATTACTTTGATTTTCTTGCAAAACGTCGCGAAAATTTAAGTAAAAAATTAAATTGTTTTGTATGAAAATAATTAAAGCAAATTGGCTTTTTAAAATATACAACACATTTTTTGTGTGTTCTAAAACGTCACGAATATCTCATTATAAAAAATAACCTTTTCTTCCGGACATTTTATGAAAAACATTTTAACTTTTTAAATTTAATTTTCTTGGTAAACCTTAACACTGATCTCATTATCTTTAATATTATGCTCCTAAATTTTTAGGAGAAAAAAGTAAAAACAAAGGATTGTATAAAAATTTCTGTTAAACGTAAATGTAATTTACCCCGAAAATGTAATTATAGGTATTACGTTATTTCCGCATTAAAAATATATATTTATATAAATTGCTATTAAATTTGCGCAAAGGCTATAAGATCTCATGCGCCAGTTGTTATTAAACGTCGTCAACTCTGTCGTGTTGAAAAAGACATTTCTTAGTTTAACTAAACCGTGTGACATAGTGAAAATATTTAGCAATATTTTTTAATCTATGGTCAGTCGGGGGCCGCCTCCGAGTTTGTATGACAACACAAACTCTGTTTATAATCTTGTTTTGTTCTATTTCATATAAATAATTAATATTATGCAAATAACCAGAAACATCTCTGAATTCGTGTTTTGTCATGTATTAAAATACTTTGTTTTTATGTATCTACCATATAGCAGGGCACGATCGTTTATTCCTCTCGTATTTTTCCTTTTCTAAAACCAATTGCCTAAGAAAAACTATTAGCTTAACTTTAAAAAAAAAGATAAACCTAATAGTAAAAACACAAAAATTACAACTAACACATACAACGAATCAAAACAAAATACAAGGTATTCTCACATACATTATATTTTATAGGAAATTATATATCTTTTTGAACTACGATTGAATATAAAATTACTTTTAAAGTTAAACCTATTATTATTATTCAGCTCTGCGCAAATCTTGTCAGGATAGATTTTAATAAAACTCAAAGATGTCTCTACTCGAAACAGTGAGATATGGATAGGTCTAAAAGTACCAAGTCTCTCCGAAATCTCTTCTATCGACTTGCTGTTCAGTGCCCGAGTAGAGGTCTTCCGCATTTTCAGTGTCTCTCCCATGACGCTGTAACCAATCACACACAGGTCGAGCAAGATTCCGCAATATGTTCATAATTCTTTTTTGTGGTTGATGTGCTGGTTCTTCACCATCAACAACGTCTTCGGGATGCAGGATGTCTCTTTTACCAGAATTGAGAGACCTGCAAAAGTTTCTCACGTTGTTGAGAGTGTTGGCAGCGCAGAGAAGTCTGGCAGCGACAATAATGGGCGCGGCTCTTTTCTCGGCTCGAATCTCAAACTGTTCAGGTAGATCAAGGCCACTACGAATGCTTCTTCCTCGTAAGAATGGCCTTAGAGCTAAAGCGCCACAAAATGCATTTACTATACCCCTTAACACTGGATGGAGAGCTTTTTTATTTCTTTCGAGTTCTGCTTCCTGTTTTGTAGCATTGTTGAACTCCTGTGCTACAGTCTGAAACATTATATTATATTATATTATATTGTATTATATTATATTATATTATATTATATTATATTATATTATATTATATTATATGAGGTTCCGGTGGCTAAGTGGTTAAGTGCTTGGCTTCCGAGCCTGGGATCCTAGGTTCGAATCTCGGTAAAGACTTGGATTCTAAACTTTGGGATTTTTAGGGCGCCCCGAGTCTACCAAACTCTAATGGGTGACTGACTTTAGTTGGGAAAGTAAAGGCGGTTGGACGTTGTGCTGACTAACAATGGCAAAGTCTTTCTTTATCTGCACACTTAACCTAGCCTAAAAATATTTAAAAAAAATAAATTACAATTGATCTCTATAAGGCTCGCTTGCTAATACGATGAGATAAATATAAAGTAAATGTATTAGCTTACACTCCAAGAAGACAAACGAACACAATACATACTGTCTGGATTTCCTCTGATTCGTTGCTTTCTTGCCCATTGTCTGTGACATTAGCTCCAGCAACGAGACTAACAGTAGTCAGCAGTAAAACAACGAACACGCGAAGAGTCATTCTGTAATCTAGCTCCACTCTGAAAGAGAATATTAAAATATGTTCTCTGACTGGCTGATTTGTAGAAAACATGATCACAATAACAAAATAAGGACCTAGGACAACACACGGACAACAAAACATCTTCAGATAGGCTTGGATAGTGGGCTGCAAGCAGGGCCGGTGTAAGGGAACTCTGGGGTCGAGTTCTTTACTACATACATATGGCTCGATAATCTAGGGTATGATTCTCACATGCAGACCTTAACATGTGTAAATATTACAAAGTATCCCTCAACGAAGGAGTATAAAATTAGTATTTATTTACAGCCAACCACGTACACATATAATATTGAATGCGTAAATCATCAATACTGAAATACTAAAATGTGCCCAACTGACATACTACAGGGCGCTTAGGCTAGATTCCTTGAAAAAAAGGCTATCAATACCATATATAATATTACCCACAAATAGTCAGTTCTCATACATAACAATGAATAGAAATGTAAGTTATAACATCTTCTTACGCTAGGCATAAAACTGGTAAAAAAAAACACAAGCACCCTACTCAGACCAGGTCAGCTCTCCAACTGCTAGACTGACCGCTAGAAACCTAATTGTCCCCCCTTGAAAATCCCGTGATAAAAACAATTTACACACCAACCAACAAAATAAACAAAACACACACACAATCTCACATCTTACACACCCCCACTCTTGACAGCCGGACTTAGGCCTCTGCAACCTATGCGGTCGCAATGGGATCGCACTTTCATAGGCCCCGCGCTAATTCTAGGTGTAAATTATTGAATTATAACTTATATAAAATAATAGGGTTTCTGCGGCCTCCTGATTTTCCAGGGCATTCTGGAAATCTTCCGAAATTGCAAAATGTATGAAAAAGTGCTAGAAATCTCCTGAAATTATTAAAATCTCCAGAAAAATAAAAAATCTACTGAAAAATAGGTGTCAATCGTATGCGAGATAAAAAAAAACCCGGCTTTGTCAGCTTTCATTTAAGAAAAATTTATTGCAAAAACGAATGTATTTTCTAATAAAAATTTTTAATTTGGACATTATGCTTATCCGTATCCAGACTGGACACCGCGCATTCCGTTTTGCATAGGGCCCCGCAATTGTTAGGGACGGCCCTGGCTGCACGTTTGTCTACCAAATGATCAAGTACAAGATAAAATAATACATACAAGTTTAAAATAAAAAATAAAATGAAAAGATTTATAAAATAAGGTTACGAAGACAGTTTGTGTGGAAACACAAACTCAAAATTGGTCCCCGAAGTAGTCCACCCAGGCAGGTAAAAAAGGCAGGATTCAACATTTTTAGAAAGAACATCGGAATGAAATTCTATCAAAGACAAATGACAGTGAAGAATAGAGAAAATTTACAGATCTTGTGTGGTGCCCCAGCGGTTCAGCAGACCGAAGGATAGGTGAAAGTGAATGTGAAGTTAGATGTGAACCTGGCCTAACTGATGTCTTATAATGAATATTTAATTGATCTATTGTTTTGTAAAGGGTCAATTTCATATTCAAATCCTCAAGAAAAAAACATGTTAAAAAATAAAATTCCTTACGTTAATTGTGCGAGCCATACTTTGGTATATTAAAATACACGCGATAATATGAAAAACTACTTATTAATTGTTACTTTAAATTATGTCCAACTTATATGCATACTAAATATTTTCTCTTTAAAAAAAGGAAACATTTTTTTGCGTGTAAATGTAGTAGTTAGTAAGATAGAGCCTACATAACTTAGCAATAAAAATGTAATTTAAAAAAAAAAGACAAAAATCTAAAACCATTAGCATAAATATTTTAAAAATAGGGTAAATGGTAGTCTCTCCTTCTAAAGAGTCTCCAGTGTTTGTTACTATTAATAGTGAATAGTTGTAAAAGCGGTGTATTTTTATGAAAAAACTGCTTGCATAAGTGATTTTAAAAAATAGATTTTTCGCTTCCAGAAAAAAAAGTAGCCGATGCATCAGAACTTTTAAAGGTCTAAAATTTACGGTGTCAGATTTTCACTATCTTTTTTAGTTTACGAGATCTAAACGGCACGGACGGACGAACGGGCAGACATTTCACACAAAACTAATAGCGTCTTTTCCTCTTTTGGGGGCCGCTAAAAAAAACAAACCATGTTAAGACAATTACAAAGGCGTTCAAATAATGACTTTAGAACATCTCAAAAGAAACATTACACACATCTTTCCTTTAGTTAGTGTACATCTGCTTTTATTACAATACCTCTATTCAGAACTTCAAAGAACCTTGAACCAGCCAGGAAGAAGCTGATCTCAAAAATGGCTTTAACGATTTTCCAAGAAATTTAACAGTTCATGTATATCGCTGAGAAAGAATTACTAGCTCGTTAGTCATACGGGAAAAACTCGGTCATATTTTAGGTAATGGTTAGTTAATAAAAATGTAGTTAAGGTTTTAAACTATTTTTTTATATTAATAGGTGATTTTTATTTAGTTCATGAAATGTTCAGATCCGAAGAAGATCCCTAAAAATCCCGAAATCCAAAATCCCATTCTTCACCGAGACTCTTTACCACTCAGCCACCACACCTGGCATGTTTAGACGTAACGTAATTGAAAGTTCTTTTAAAATAGAAGAGTAGTGTGTCTACTTACCAGCAATCCTTTGTGAGCCTAAAGTAAAGATGACTCTAAGTGAGCGCTGCCAGTCCAATATATACTGTACATTTACAACATAATTGCGATAGAAATCCAATTACTTCCTAATAAAAAATGTGCTATGTAATTAGCGTCATCCCCAGTAGTTGGCCGTTATCTTTATAACGTTTAGCATAAGGTCTAAGTAAGGTAAACAGAACATATACATATACATCAGTGTCGTAGCTGGACATGAGAGTTACAACCAAGACAACACTATGTATGTATGTATGCATGTATGCATATTTGTATGTATATTTGTATGTATGTATGAATGTATGTATGTATGCATCTATCTATCTATCTAGCGATCTATCTATCAATCTATGTAGCTATGTATGTATGTATGTATGTATGCATGTATGTATCTGTCTGTCTGTCTATCTATCTATTTATCTATCTATCTGAATGTCGTTATATACTGAGAGTACGTTTTACTACTTACAGATAGAAACATTCTGTACTACCTCTAACTTGTCTCATTCCCCTATCAAAGAAATGCTAAACATAATTAAGAATTTAAGACGTTGATTTTCAGCGCTAGGCCAATTTTAGGTTTTATAAAAAGAAAAATAAATAAATGAATAAACACTTTAAAAACAAGCAATGGAAAAAAATTATACATTTTTAAATCGATTCTCACATAGACACTAATAAATATAGACTGGCCGAAGGAAGTAGCTTCATGTAACTTGAAAACAATTGTATTCGGATTTCCGAATTATGAAAAATTGCATGATCTTCATTCTTAGAGATTAAAAAAAACACTTATGAAAATAATGTAACACTTATATAGGTTATGGTTGAAATAGATATGAATACTTAACTTTTATACTGCTCATAAATGCTGTATAATAAAATACACAAAATTGAAAGTTACAAATTTTCGTTTCATAAAACTCTTTAATCGGCCAGTCTATATTTATTTATGTCTATGGATTCTCACCAAAGGGAAAGAACTGCTAATTAATACAATTTATCTTAAAATTGCAGGGTTTTGCTCTCTTTCTGCTATATAAAATAGAAATTATTAATTACTAATGATTAACTAATATGTTAAGTTTTGGATTGATTCGTGTACTGTCATCGACTATGAATAATTAAAAAAATATATATAAACTTGATCTCAGAGTGGAAAGAGGAAAAAAAACCGTGTCAAATCGTATTAAGAGATTAAATCCCAAAGATAGCGAAGATTAACCACCATTCAATTGACTAATTTGTTAATGTTTCGATTGATTCAATTTTGGTTAGAAACAATTATTGTACCAAGTTCTGCTGGTTTTGTTTTTCTATTACCTATTTAAAATGCTGCGCATATTTAGGTGTATTTGAATAACACGATCTGTCACAAAGGTTAGTTCCCTTAGCAATAATCTGGTTCAGAGGATTCAAAATGTTTTTTTTTATGACGAATATTGTCTCCACTAGCCCAGGAAGCCAGGCTAAAGTTTCTGAGTGGATGATAGCCTTCTGTTGCAGACATAAGCCAATTGTCGTCTGCAGGTTGTCGACTTAGATTATCTTCTTGTCGTCGGCGTCTGTCCTCGGCAGTTGATTTCGGTCTGAAATGTGTGCCCGCGGATTTCTTAATAAATATCAAGCTGTCTTGTTCTAAAGCCGTCTGCTGCCATGCGCTCTGTTCCAAGTCAGTTAAGGTTAAGTCTGCGCTGGATGTCACAAAATATGTACATCACGGCTAGGACTGCGTAGCCACGTGAAATACTATAGTCCTCCTTGACTTCCGGATACAAAGATCAGTCATATTATTATAACAAACCAAATTTGTATTTGTATTAACTCTTTCTCTCCGTAAGTATTTTTCATGACCCGACGGAATTATTGCTTTTGCTCAACTGTATTTCACTTCCCAGTTAGGGTTAAACTTCAATAACTTGGTTAACTTTGTTATTAGAAAATATTTTCTTTGGTATAGAATTAAAATGGGATGCATGCTCTTTTTATAAAACACAGATTAGTGTTTATAAACCAAAGATTAATTTTATGATCCCAAATCAACGATAATATCGTATATTCTTTTTGCAAAGCTTATATCAACTCTTGTCTGTCAGGTAAAACGTTTGTACACGTTATTTCTCCCACACCCAATCTCGGATGAGCTGACATAGTGCACATGTATTTCTTTTACATGCCAACACAAGAGTCAATTAAAAAAAAAGAACCAATTAGTTAACTAACTATTGTTATTTAATGATTATGCTTGGTATCTTGAACAAGGGAAATAAATTTTACTTGACTTGACTTGTATAAGCTTAATTAGTTCCCTTAATTGTTTGTAGAAAGAAACGTTTGTAAATAACAATAAAAATATAGTTTCATAAGCAGCTCCCTGGCCTAGTGGTTACTGTATTGGATTAAGGAGGCTGAAGAGACCTTAGCCCTTGAGTTTGAATCCAGGTCGCTCACTTTTTTTTTCAAATACATCTAAAAAGCGATCACCCAGATATCTCCTTCTACCTTCCCCCCCCCCCCCCCCCCCCGAACTGGTACAGACAAGTGATAGGATCATAGCGTATTGAGAGAGCTAAAAGCCTGTGATTTCTCGTAACAAAAAATTTTTTAAAATATTTCTAATCGAACAGATTTTTTTTGTTTATTATTGTTAGTCTAGATCTATTACCAATTTAATCACAGGGCTGATCAAAATTAATTGATACTTATAAGTTTTTCAAAAAAAATAATTTTTTTTTTTAAATTTCTCTTGTTCCCTTATGTATTTTAGCGTTCAATAACAATACTTTTTACTTGTCAGGATTGATGATACAGGCAAAATAAAGCAAAGATCTACAGTAACTGAAGGTGTCATGTAACCAACACAAACTCCAACCGCTCCAACTATTTTTAGAAAGATTATTTGAAAAACTCGAATAAGGTTTATATGAGGTTATAAATTATATGCCACATAATGTTACCATTGTAAAAGAGATTCTGTGACGAAACAAAGTTTTTCTTAAGATACAATATGTAAAAAAAGACAACATTTCTTTTGGGGTGTTGATCTCCTAAAAAGTTAGTTGGCTAAAATGTTCTTGGTTTCCCCAAATTCTCGTTTATCGACATCACTTTCAGCGAGTAGCTCTTGCATACGCTCAGCGTCACGGAGAATCCCATTACTCTGCAACCATGAGCAAACATTTCTTGCAAGGTCTGACAACACATCTCTTTTTTCTTTTTCCCCAGAGAGTTGCTCTCTTTCAACAAGTTCGTGCGTGGACTCTGTGTCTCTTTTACCATTGAGGTCTCTGCAGAACGTTTTGGCAGCGTTGTAGACATCGTTTGCCACGCAGAGCGCTTTCCCTATGACAATAAGTGGCAGAGCTCTTTTTTCATCAGGGACATCCGGGTCATTAGTTAAATCCTGACCGCTGCCTACGCTTCTTCCTGGGAGCCACTTTAAGGCAAAACAAAATGCAGATACGACCGTTTTTAAACCTGATATCAAATCTTTCTTTTTGGTCTCGAGCGTTCCAACTGTAGATTCACTAAATGCATTAGAATCTAGGACAACTTCCTGAAATGTATGAAAATATGTTATGCTATGCTAAGCTTTGCTACGCTATGTTATGCTATGTTATAATAAATATGTAAATAGTGGGCTAAGCCAAGACTTAGCTGAGACCAATCGTTATAGAAGGCCTGAACACTGACCTGCTACGTTGCAACCTGTGGGCAGTTTAGACCTATAGCTCGTTACCACGTCAAAGGTCCGACGTCACGAACTGTGACGTGGCATCGCGCTATTAGTCTAAACTGTCCACAGGTTGCGACGTCGTAGGTTAATGTTTAGGCATTCTATAACGATTGGTCTCGGCTAAGTAATAATGTTTCTTATTTGAAACTGTGACGCGGTTAGGGGCGTATCATGTGAAAATATTGTGTGTGTATGCGGGGACATTATAGTGCCTAGAACTATCTTATCTTATCTTATATAATATAGACGTTTTTTCGAAAAAAAGATAATTACGTCCTACGCGTCATGCATTTAGTCATGCATATTAACCAATGACTTAAATTTTGCCAAGTCACTGGTTTTCCTGGCTAGCTCAGGCAACCCATTCCATGTTCTAATAGCACTAGGGAAGAAGGTGTATTGATACAAATTTGTCCTAGCATATGGGATGAGGAATGTGCCTTTATCTTTGTGTCTTTCTGAGTATTTTATTAAATTTTGTTTTGTTTTTGTATTTGAAGATTATGGCTCAGTGTTTTATGTATAATTGCTACTTTACTTTTGAGTCTTCTGTCCAGGAGGCTTTCTAAATTTAGTGATTTTACTAAAGGTGTTACTCTAGTCAAATGTGAATATTCGTTTGTTATGAATCTCACTGCTCTATTTGTGTCTGTTTCAGTTTCTAGTAAGATTTGCTCACAGTTATCTAAACCATTTGAAAATCATCAATTAGTTGTGTTTCACATGATCTATATTTACTAAAGACATGCTGGTATGGAGTAAGGACATTATGTTTCTCTAATTGGTTTATGTTGTTGCTAAATATTATGTGTTCTAGGATTTTACATGTGATGCTGGTAAGTGATACTGGTCTGTAGTTTCCTGTGTCAGATTTTTCTCTTTTTTTAAATAGAGGGGTGACATTAGCTTCTTTCCAGTCCCTTGGTACTCTGCCCTGGTTAAGAGATGCCTGAAAAAGTATTTTGAACACTGGCGCTAGTTCTTTGAGTAATCTAGCTGGAATACCATCAGGTCCAGATGCTTTATTAGGTTTGATGTTTGCTAATAGTTTTTGGATTCCCCTTTTCTATTAATTCTATACTTCCTATGTTGTCTACTTGGTTCAAATTAAGTAAAATGTATTTGTAACCTGGGGCTGAGAATGTTGATGCAAAGTATTTCTTTAGGATGTTAGCTTTAGTTTCATTACCATTATGTGTTTAGTTTTCTTCTCCTTTTAATGGCGCTATGCCTGTTGTTTCCATTTTCTTAGACTTAATGTATGACCATAGGTTTTTGTTATTACCTTTAGATATTACATTGTTTATGTATTCACTCTGCAGCTGTCTGCTTACTTTTTGGGTTAGGTGTTTAATTTTTATGTACTTTTTATAAACTCTTTCTGCCTTAGTTTCTTTAAATTTTCTATATAGGTTTTTCTTCAGTTTACAAAGCTTCTTTAGTATATAATCAAACCAGCATTCATTTATTTTGTTTGGTGTGTATTTAGTTGGTATATAATTTTCTATAATGTTTTTAAGATAGTTTTTTTATGAAATTCCAAAGGTCATCGACTGGTTGGTTGTCTTTTTCTGATAAGAATGTTTGTTGGAAGTTTAATGCAGCTTGGTGTAGTTGTGTTAGGTTGCATTGGTTCCAGGGTAAGATTTTTCTTTTGGGTTTTATACTGGCTACTGCTTTTATCTGACTGTGTATTTTATGATCTCATGGTCTGACCAGGGATAATATCATAATCTACTACTAATCCAGGTCTGTTGGTTAAGAAGAGATCTAATGTGTTGTTTAATCTAGTTGGCTTTTTAATGATTTGATCTAAATTAAGGTTGTGCAAAAGTTTCTATGAAAAGCTCGTTTATGTCCTTAAGGTTTTGGTGTTTATCTAAAATTAGTGTTTTCCAATTTATATCAAGAAGTGTTTCTGTATACTCTATAATAGAGGTTTACGGTCTGTTCGATTGAAGGATGAAAAAGATGAAACAAAGTGGACTTCTACAATTGGAGAGCTACAAAATTGTGTTAGCTGTTGGTTAGCTTTGTAATACTGGCAGTTTTATTGAGGGAGTTAAAAGGATTCGGGAAAAAAAAACAGATATACCAGCTATCAATTATATTTGATTACAGGTTTCTTGATAAACATGAATTTTGGAAATAACTGTAACTGATTGATAGCAGGAGGATGCAAGAATAGATCCTTATGTAAGTTACATGAAACTATAGTACTTTTACTTTACACATATAACGAATATTGTTATCAGACCTAACATTAACCTAGCCTTTTTTTTTTTTTTTTTACCAAAAAGGAAAAGAGTGTTATAATGATATTTAACAATTTAATTATTTATTTTTCTTTGAATAACTTAAGTTGGCCTACCTAAATTTAATTTGAAAAAAACTATTTTTTTACTTGGACAACAAAAAAAATATTTAAAAAGTACCTGTCTTTCCGTTAGTTCAATTCCGGTTTGTTCTCTCTTGTTCACTTCAGCACCAACAATGACACAAAACAGACACAGCAGAGATAGGGTTAACTTTGAAAGATTCATTCTGCTATGTAGTCTGAAGAGTGCTGGAAGAAAAGTTTGACTATTTCTATAACGTAACTCTCTAGAAGTAACACGAAATTCGTTCTTTTTCTGTGTTCGAAGCTTATATCAAATCACTCTGTCTGTCTGTCTGTCTGTCTGGCAAAAAGTTTGTACACGTTATTTCTCACATAACGAAGTCGAAATTTAGCACAATAGCTTCTTGTATCTGAAAAAAAACCCAACAAGAATCAATAATAAACACCTCTGTTAGTTAATTAATTATTGGTAATTAATTCTTATGTTTGGTATCGAACAGGGGAATAAAGTTGTAGTAGACATAGGTGGCGGTATGAGTTGATTTAGTCCCCCTTATACACTGTGTAGAGAATTAGTTAGCCGCTTTAAAGTTAAAACTAACAACAGAAAGCGTTGAAACCTTCTATTTTCATAAGCACTTCGCTGGCACAGTAGTTAATGTATTGGCTTGAGCCTTCGGGTTCAATTTTAAGTCGTACAACTTTCTTTTACATTTTTGTTTCCCCCAGATACTCCCTTCTTTCTTCACCCTTTTCCAACTGGTCCAAACAAGTGATAGGATCATCGCGTATTGAGAAAGCTTAAAGTATTGGTAAAAATATTTCTAATGACACAGATTTATTATTTCTAGTCTAGAATCAAGATCTATTAACAATTAATTACATGAATGATATCAACTAATTGATTCATTTACAGTTGTTGTTTTTTTAAAGTATTTTTGATTTTTTTTTTACATTTCTAATGTTGCTTAACGACTATTATAAAGTACTACTATATAGCCTATAATAGATGAAAAGTTACAATAACTACGACAGAATAAATGTACCTGTAACTAAAATGTATCAAACCTACCAGAAACCAATGGTTCTCTTAAGCTTGGTTGCTTTAGTCTGATGTTTTCTTACGATATATATACTTTGAACCCGTGAAAACTATGTGACAAAAGCAATTAGTTTCTGTCACATATGTTCATGTGATCTGTGTCATCACGCGACAGGGACTGTAACAACATATTATCATTTGATCAGGTTCTGTAAGAAGAGTTGTGGTTTTGTAAGGTTATCGTAAGTAATGTCACACCTTTTTTTTTCCGAAAAAAATATACACAACAACAGGCACTAAAGCACGTAAACTAGGTCGCAATGTTCACCTTAACCTGACTCACAGTGTAAGCCCACCTCGTGGCACCCTCATTAAATTGCAATCTGCCTGAGAGCAGAAGCGTACTCACACCAAGTAGGTTTGTTGCCTCTAGTGAGAGGCTAACAGACGTGTTCGCTCTATGCTGGGAGAAGTGCGTTGTTCCACCTGACCTTCGAGATTCTGTAATCATATCCCTATACAAAAAGGGAGACAAGTCTAACTGCTCCAACTATCGAAGCATTACACTTCTGTCAGTAGCAGGAAAGATCTTTGCACGAGTTTTGCTTGACCGACTAACCCATTCTTTTGTGGAAGAGTTGCTGAGATCCAATGTGGTTTTAGAGCCGGTAGAGGTACATATGGCATGATATTCGTTTTGCGACAATTACAAGTAAGATGCAAAGACCAGTGGTTTTTCTTTTGTCTAATGTATATGTATTGTTGTAACTTCGCTTCCGCGCCACGCTGATGCACGAGAGCACCATTCAACACAAATAGTAGACGACATGTTGATAGTAGGAAGAAGAACTAGACAAGACTACTTTGGATTGCGTCCGACCTTACAGACCTCTGTCTATCGTCTATTGTGTACTAAGAAACTTCGAAGTTTGATAACTGCTACCAGGAGTTAAAAAAGAAATGTGCATGCGGTGCTTCACGGAGGGAATGCAAATGTCAAGAAACCCACCAACAGGGTCTGAAACCAGTGGACTTCTATACTTCTGTTTTCACCATTGAGAGTAACATGGACGATGGTGAATCCATTTCAGCTGGACCCGATTCGGCACCTTATGAACTTTTACACATTGAACATTGCAAGGGTGCTTCATGGGCCTACCTTAGTGATACGGCTGAGAATGACAATTTGCTTGCAACCATGGCTACGTGTTGGTCTACAAGCGTGTCATGGGACGTCCATCGAGAGGGTCTGCTGAAGCGGCGTGCAGGACCAACTGCTCTGAGAACAACTACAGGGATCGCCACTACCTCTGTACGTGTCAGAAGGCGAGCGTCAGTAACAACGGCCATGAAGAACTCAACGAAACGATCTCGACATCGTCTCATGAACGGGCTGGAGAAAAAGAAAGCGGCACCTGCAAAGAACAGTTCAGATGGATTCGTGGGGCTCCCCGCCGTCTGTGGCTCCCACAGACCGACCTCCACCTGCACTGACCAACGTCCACTACCTTGTAGTGCACCTGAATCTTTTCGGGACGAACAGAACTGGGAAGGGAGCAATGTTGTAACTCCGCTCCCTAGCCACATTAATGGTGCGCATCAGAGCACCATTCAAGACAAGCAGTAGAATACATGTTGATACTAGGAAGAATGAATGTTGTAGATCGGGCTGGAGTGATCAGTAAGTTATTGGAGTCTGAGCTGTCTGGGATCCAGGGCCGTCCTTTGTGCTATCTGTGAACTGTATTGAGGAACTTGGGCGGCACTGGGAAGTGTGTCGGTGGTCTGTACTGGTATTTAGATAGAAAAGGACTGGTGTAACTTAAGATAAGACACTCTGGGACTTGATGGTTGTAGTCCATGCCTGGTTGATTATACTATCTGAAAATAAATACATCGGCTGTTATTACCTCCTTGCTTTCGTTGACTGCTTGCCTTAGATTTACAACAATATATATATATATATATATATATATATATATATATATATATACTTATACTAAAAGTACTCCTATCAGATCTTGTGATCTATTGTCATCTAGGTCATCTGTTTGTATGGTAGAAGGTAAACTATGGTGTCATGTCGGCAGAAGAACGATCAACCGATTAACTTTCCGCAATAAATGTCAGGTGTCCATTAGAGTTGGGCGACCTTAACCCCCCCCCCCCCCCAAAAAAAAAAGAATATAATAAGAATCCAAGAGCTTTATCTCTTGAGGCTTATGTGTTCAATAAAATCACTCATTACCCCCATTATAAAGTTTTGAATCCGCCTTTGATCAAAACATAAGGACCAGGTAGTTATATTTAGTAGAAGTTATATCATCAAATAATAACATTAAAGTTTAAGTTGGCTTTACTTGTTTAACATAAAGATCCATATCATTAAGTTTTATAAAATTCGGTTTCTAGGCTTGAACTACTTTGAGACTTTCCATACAAAATAAACAATTCTTCGTATTTTTTTTCCAGCTATGGATGTAATGAATACTGTAGCATATTGCCGGATATTGGGTTCGTCGCCGTGCCTCTCTATAAAGTCACCCAAATGTCGCCGTGTTTCTCTACGAAGTCACCCAAATGTCCCCGTGTTGCCACGTTGACTTAGTGGTGTTACTTCTAATGGGACGTGTTTTTAACAGGCCCAATGTTAATTAAGATCTAGGTTCACAGCCAGCAATAAACAAACAACAACCATTAGTGTCATGGCGGAGAATGATACTTCATTATATTGAACGCGTGCACCTTTGCGTACCATATTAACATCCCCTTTTCTTAAAAAAAAAAAAAGAAAATAAAACATTTCGGGGAGTATCATAAAAAAAATATAACAAAACCACAACAAAACATAACATACATATATACGCTTCAATGAATAGGAAACACATCACATTTAAAAATTAACATTCAATAGTCATTAAGACACATAGTCATTGAATCTTGTCGGTTTCTTCAACTGATCCTTTGGTCGCAGGGAATGATGTCTTGATGAGTGGCGAATGTGTTGATCATGAGTTTTATTGTCCTGTAAGTTGTCATCAGTATCGGGGAATATATCTTGTTGTTCTGTTTCTCTGTTCGGGTTTATATGCACTCTGTTTCTTTGGTACACTGCACCATCGTCACCTCGAATAATGTAAGCTCTCTGATTGACTTGAGACTGGATTCTTCCACGTTTCCATGTAGGGTCATTAGGTGATTGGAAATAGACCGTCTGTCCAGTTCTCAGCTGACTTAAATTTCTTGACCTCTTATCATAAGATGTTTTTACACTCATCTGACGTTTTTCTTTCCTTCTCACAATGTTCTCTTGACATGTAGAAATCTTAATGTTACTCCTTTTGTTTGGTATCAGTGTTCGAGTCATTCAACCAAAAAACATCTGAGCCGGGCTTAGATTTGTGTCTTGCCTTGGAGTATTTCTAAATTCCAGAAGAGCTACATAAGCATCTGACTTTGATTCTCTAGATTTCTTCATGACGTTCTTCAAAATTTGAACTGCTGACTCAGCCTTTCTATTGGATTGATGGTGTCCTGGGCAGGATTTCAAATGAGTCACTCCCCATTCCATCATACATTTAGAAAAATATTCCGATGTGAACTGAGGTCCGCTATCAGATATACAGACTTTGGGCACCCCATATCTTGCAAATAAAACTTTCAGTTTCTTTATAATTGCATGTGTTATTGTCAACCGCATGTTTTCTACCTCTAGGAAATTGGAATAATAGTCCACTATAACTAGATGTTGTTGGTCACACATTTTGAATAAATCAATTCCAATCTTGTCCCACGGATTAGAACCTATTTCGTGCTGTATTAATTCTTCTATCTGATTTGCTGGTTTATTTTTCTGACAAATGTAACATGAGTTGGCTATTTCCTTTATTCGAGCTGATAATCCAAGCCAGAAAACTGTTTCTTTTGCTCTTCTTTTCATTGAGTCTACTCCCAGATGTGCTGCATTGAGTTTTTCTTCTATTTCCTTGCGAAGTGATATCGGTATGATTATTTGTTTTCCTTTCAACAAGAGCCCGTCTTCGTATGTTAACATGTCTCTTAGTGAAAAATATTGTTTGAGTTCAGGTAGACTATTATGTTTGTCTGGCCATCCATTTATGATATACTGAATAAGTGTTTGCATCGTTCTATCTTTCTCTGTCTCGATTCTGACTTTCTCCAGCCCTGCATATGGTATTGCCAGTCTGACTGTATTGACACAAACATCAGGGATATCACTCTTTTCCTCTGATAGGTCTCTACTCAAAGTATCAGCTATGTACAAGTTTTAGCCATTGACATATTGAAACTGGATATCGTAACGATAAAGGGGCATCATTAGACTTTGTAACCTTCTCGGAGCAGGACTGAGTGGTTTTTGAAGGATGTTTTCCAGTGATTTATATATAAAACCACTGCCAAAAATTCTTTTTCAATCTGTGTCCATCTTTTCTGAGTATCAGTTAATGAACTCGAACCATATGCTATTGGACTGCCCATCTTATAATAACGCTGCTCCCAACCAATTTTGGCTACTATCTGCTTGTAATGTAAGCTCTTTGTTAGGGTCAAAATATATCAGTGTGCCATGAGTCGATATTTTCTGTTTTATCTTGATGAAAGCTCGTGTGCATTGATCAGACCAAACAAATGGTGTGTTCTTTCTGATCAACTCTGATATGGGCTGTAAATCTGTCGACAAGTCTGGAACAAATCTTGCAAGATATTGAACCACGCCACAAAATCTTTGGACCGATGAATATCTTTTGGAGCATTCAAACTCAAAACCGCAGATACTTTGTTCGGGTCTGGTTTTATTCCTGCTTCTGTAATAATATGACCAAAAAAATTAATTTCAGCTGTTCTAAAAACAGACTTTTCGTGGTTCAGCTTAATCTTCCTTTCTTGACATCTCTTCATCAGCTCTCTTAGGTTAATATCATGATCTCTGAGTGCTTCTTCTTTCGTTCTTCCTCTTCCTACCACTATAATATCATCAACGTAATTGAAACAGCCTGTCAGTCCTTCTCGTGCTAGATTTAATCTTCTCTGAAAATTTTTCCATTAGCTTTTTCCACAATTGCCATCTGACTCACCCACTCTGTAGGCTCTATCACTGGTTCTGATTCCTCTCTGCACTAGGGTCTTTAACTCCTCCTTAACTCATTCTTGTAAAGCAATAGGGATCTTTCTACACGGTGGAACCTTGGGCTTAATGTCTTTAAAGACACTTCCCCTAAGTCACCCAAATCACCAGTAAACTTTGGACTACAGTCTTCTTCTTGGTTATTTACTACTGATGCTATGAACCTATCTTTATTGATTTCGATTTACTTCATTCTTGTTAAAGCTTCATGACCTAGAAGGCATGCTAGATTATTTGGTACAACTATATATTCCACCTCAAATGTTTCGTTAGTTTTCTCATTTCTCGTCGTTAGAGTGACTTTCCCTATGGGGCTCATTTCAGTCTTATTCCACATTAGTAATCTTTGCGTTGCCTTTTCTATCTGATTCTTATTTACGTATCTCTCCTGGATGGTATTTACATCAGCTCCGCTATCCAGTCGAAACCTTACACGGTGACCATTTACTGTCATAACTTCTGTCATCCTTTTCGTTTTGCGGTTCTCCAAAGACATCACCCATTCATTTTTTACCATCATGACATCTCTTGTGTCTGATTGCAGCAGTCTTTCATCGTCAGACATATCATCTGACACCTGCTGAATTTTCTTTTTGCACATAGCGGCAAAATGATGTCTCCCCTTGCACACTATGCACATTTTACCCCATGCAAGGCAATTTTCCATAATGTATTCATGAATCCTTTTACAATACCTGCATTTACCTTTCTGAAAGTTTGTTCTTGAGGGTGTTGATACTTTCTCAATGATTGGAGGGTCGGCTTGTATTTGTCTCAACTGTTTGTTGGTGGTCTCTTATGCTCTGCAAATGTCTCTGCACCTTTCTAATGTGAGATTACTATCTTGTAACAATTTCATTTTGAGGCATTCATGTCAAACACCAAGAACTACTCTGTCTCTAATCAAGCTATCTTCCAGGCGTTCAAAACTACACGTTTTTGCTAGTTTTCTCAGATTTGTTATGTACTTTTCAATGTCTTCGCCTTTTTGCTGTTCACGAGTATTGAAAAAATAGCGCTCATAAGTTTCATTTGTTTTTCAAATGCAAAAACTTTCAAATTTGTTCACTATTTCCTCCCTCAATTTCAAGACCTTCATATATGTCCATCGCTTTTGTTCCTATAATTGTTAGAAAGGTGGCCACTCTGACCTCCTCTGATTCTTCCGACAATTTAGTGGCTAACTCATAGTTTCGTAAAACTTTTGCCAATTAGCTTCCATGTTACCTTCTACTCGAGCGGCTCGGGTACAGGAAGGAAATTTCTAGCTGCCATTGCACGGCGTAGCCTTGAATTGTTGCCTATTTATTATTGCAAACAATAAACCTTTATCTACCGATTAATGATTACCCCTGATCATTAATACACCGCTGCTACCATGTTAATTGAGATCTAGGTTCACAGTCAGCAATAAACAAAAAACAACCATTAGTGTCATGGCGGAGAACGACACTTTATTATATTGAACGCGTACACCTTTGCGCACCATATCAACACCCAAATTTTCCAAGATGTCGTCTCAGATCTGGATCAGAAGAGAAATCTTTATTTAAACAAGGAAAATATTTTTTAAAAAAAGACAATATCTCCTTTATAAAAAAATTATAGAGTGATTTTTTTTTTGCTCTTAATAAATAGTTAATGCAAGATTTTAAAAAAAATCATTGTTTACGCCCGCTCCCCCAACGAGAAAAATCCTGATAAAAGGAATGTATAGAGTAGACTTTATAATATTCAAATGTTAGATCTTTACATTTAGACTTAAAAGACGAATTGCAATCCTGAACATCAATGTATTCCGTTCAAGATAAATAATTCCTCTTTCTCTAGCCAATTAATTGTTTTGTTTTCTTTTTTTACTTTTGTGAGCTTGCGCTCCCAGAGCTAGATCTATATTTTTTAGTGATGGGAACTAAACTAAATTTTTTTAGTTAAACTAAAACTAAGTTTGAACTAAAAAAAAAGTAATTAAACTTTTAATTAATCGCAAATTGAAAAAATTAGTTAAACTAAACTAAGAAACTTTAGTTAAACTTTTGCTAACTATTTTGACCTTTTTTAAGGACGAAACAGCCAAACATGAAAAATATAAAGCACAACCAATCTCTTTTGCAAAATGTAATAAACATTTATTTGTGCACATGAAAAAAGATTTAAATGTCTTTTAGGGATAGATGTAGATCTTAATAGAATCACTAGAATGATATTATTATTACAAAAAGAAATTAGAAGTAATTGTCCAAGTTCTAATATAAGTTACCTTTAGAAGTAATGATAAAACTGCATGTTGACTCTCTAACTAACTCTAGATTCTAGAGTATTCTGGATCTAATATCTTCTACAAATGAAATGATCAGAAATATAATCTGGTTCTAGAATTATTAGATCTAGCTACTAGACTTAGATCAAATAATTAATATTTTAATCTAAAAATAATCTAAGAAATACTAGTTACTACTACTACTAGTACTACTAGATCTAAAATCTAGTGATAGAGTCTAGTAGATATCTTAGTAACTCTAGATCTAGAGATTTTAGATTATTATAATTATGACAATATGATTATAACTAGATATGGTTATTTAGATCTATATACTCTAGTAGATAATACTAGATCTAGATCTAATAGATCTAGATAGTAGATATAAGTATAATTATAATAGAAGTAGATGTAGATCTAGTCTAGATTTAGTTAATTTAGTATTAGCTCTAGTATAGTGACGACTATTATTAGTTAGTATTATAGTCATTATAGATCTATCATCTATGCATCTTAGGTCTTAGTGTAATAAGTAATCTAGATATATCTAGATCTAATCTAGACTCAAATTCTAGAATAGTAGAATCTCTAAACTAATACTTAAATACTAATAGATCTAGATCTAGTCTAATAAAGTAAAGTAATATAGATTTCAATTAATAGATCTGTATTATTCAATAATAATTTATTGACTTATAATTTTAAATTTACATCTAGATCTAAGACTACTAAGAGTTAGACTCTACTTAAGACTATGAGACTAAAATAATTAAATATAGACTATTATGACTATAGATCTAATACTTACTGTCACCGCTGTATTTTTGACATCATAGATGTCACTGTGGTTATGTTTTGATGCTGTGATATTATTGTCGGTTTATCTATGTAGGCGTGGTGGTGACATTGGGTTCATATTATAATGCACAGAATAAGGACGTGACACTTGTTGTAGCAGACACAAATAAGTTTAATTTAAGTAATAACACCACATAGTGAATATGATACACAACTCAATTTAGGAATGATCAGTATTAATCCTCTTTAGAAATATGGCGAATAAATAATAACTTTGTAACTAATCTATAACCAACTTCTTTAAATAACTGACTCAACTGACTATATCAAGTGACTCTATCAAGTGCTTGCTACCAACTCCCTATATTGACTGACTGCTCTTAAACCTGGTTCACTTAAGGTCAAAAGTGTTCACCTTAGGGCAACATAAGTTGTGAATAACATTCACAATATAGAAATAACATTTACAATATTGAAATAGGGTTTCTACACTATGGAACCAACTTTGAGGTGGTGACACTTACTAATAGTAGTAATAAACTAATACTAATAGACTAGACGTCACTAGACTCTAACTCTAGATCTATCTAGTAAAAAGTTTTAAATAAAAAGAGTCGACATTTCTTTTAGATCTATAGGAAAGCAAAATGCTTTGCCTGCAGCTATACAGGAACACACTGGTGTTTAATAAAAAGCAGCAAATTGTAGATCTATAGAAGCAAGGAATTATCAGGATTTATCAAGCAGCGAAACTTGCTAGAAATATAATGAACACGTTTATTTTTCTCGCCTTTCAAATACCTTGAATTGGCGGGACTAGCGAGCATTATACGGTAAAGGTCAAAAGGCTTTCTAGTGACCTGTGCACCATCTAGTTTATTCTCCTCTCTATTAGTCATTATATATATTCTCCAAATTACATAGATCTAAATATTTATTGGTATGTATGTTAAAAAAGTTTGTAAAATTTGTAATTAAACTTTTTAGTTTGTAACTAAAAAAAATTAATTAAACTAGGATTTTAACTAAACTTTTTTTTTTAATTAAACTTTGGCCTTAACTAATTTTTTTTAGTTAAACTAAAAGTTAACAACTTTTTAGTTAACTTTTGCCCATCACTAATATTTTTATGTATTCTATTTTTATAGGCTAGTGCCAAATTTATTATTTGTACCTCCGCTTTTTGTGTAGATTAGGGTGGGGTGTATAAAAAGTGATGCCACGCTGTTTTAAAAACAGTTCAGTGGACAGTTGACCAGTGGTCAGTATAGTATGTCTGTGTGACAGCAGAAGATCTTTGTGGTCTGTCGTGTAATTATTTTATATTTCTGTACCTGGGACGGCCTGTAAGTTTGTAACTATTTTATATTTTCTTTTACTAGATCTATGTCACACTGTGTGTAAATATGCTAGATATATTTTAATTTAGTTTTATTTTCTAGTTGGCAGTTTATGTTTTTAGCATGTCCTGCTTTGAGTTTTCTAGACCTAATAGAATATATGATTTGATGTATTGCAGGCTAATTTTACTGCTGCTTTTAGCTGCTGCAATTACTCAGCTGTTTTAACTGCTATTACTCTGCTGTAACCCCTTGCTGTAGATCTAGAATCTAGTGTTATTTTGCTTTTGTAGTGTTGCCTAAGCTATAGTATATAGTCTGTTTCTGTTCTTAGTGAATGCTAATAGTAACGTACTAAGACTCAGATGTTCTTGTTTTAGTTTTAGTTATGAGTTGGTTATAGAAGTAGAATATTGTAGATCTAGACTAGTTTATTGTAGTGTGTTGGTGTAGATCTAGGTCTAGTATAATAGTTGTCTGGTAGTGATTTAGTTCTCTTTAGTTAGATAGTTGTTTTGATCAGTTTGTGTTAGATAGTTGGTTTGGCTAATTTTTAGTGGCATAGATTCAGTGTGCTTTAGTTAGTATTAGTTGTTTTCGTTATAGTTTATATATTATATTTTATTATTGATTTATTTTTCTGCATATCTAAATAAAGTTTCGTTTTGTTTATTTATCCTAAACTAAAGTTTGTTATCTTGTTTTCATTTAGTTTAGGTTAGTATAGCTAGTATGTCTGGTTACTTAGGCGACTCATGGCCCCTTGGTCACCATACCGAGGTGCACAGATTGAGCCCACCCAGTAGCGCTGACATCTGCCTACTGTTGGTAAATTTTAATGTTGAGCATTTTAATGCCTGACCTGCTCACACTTTGAAAAATTATAACGGTCAAACTAGAGTTTTCCTAGTGTGGATGACGAGCTAATAATTTTGTTTTTCCAACGATACACAGCAACTGTCAACATTTCTAAGCAAAACTTTTGAGCCGTGTTTGAGATCCGTTACCAAGTTTTGAAGCCCACCCATACAGGTTTCATGAGTTGAATAAAGTGTAATAACGAGAAAACATTTAAAATTCTATTACTAACGAAAAGGAAATGCCTCCTTATATAACTTATTGAGCGATTGTTTGTCTTTTAATAACAAATGTATTTTAGATTTAGAATCCCATTTTTCTCCCTTTTCTCACGAGAAAAAAAAATCCTGGTTAAGTGAATGTATAGATCTACTACAATTTAGAATAGTCTATTGAGTGGCGTAGCTAGGGATATAAGGACACTGGGTGGTTGACCTTTTTAGGGGCCCCTTCATTTGGACATTCGACTTCGTGACATGACATAGTGTACTTAATAAACATATGTCTTAATTCAAATTGGTACTGCATACAAGTAAAAAAATATATATATATAAATAATGTAATGGATAATACCGTTGTTTTTTTGGCGAGATAATGCACAAGTGACAAATCTTAATTCGTACTTTTGGTGCAGCTAAGGCATCAATAACATCATCTAGATCAATGCTGTCTAATATTTCTGACTCCAGGTGAATAGCAAGATTACATGGCAGTGGCGTAATGTTTAATATTTAATGTTGAAAAAAATAGGACATTCATTTGGGAGCCCTTCTCAAGTAGGTGCCAGGTGGGACTTTCAAATTTAGACCCCCTTCCCCCCATCCTAGCCACTGTTCCAATGAAAGGCCTTACGATCTAGACCTAGAAGATGATGCGCAAAATTTTCCTGAACATTAATTTATGAAACATTTCAATGAATACGGAAATACCCGAAAACGTTTAATACGCGCAAGATATGTTCTCGTTCTCTAGCCAAGCATAATTTAAAGTTATTTTTTTTTAACCTTGAACCAACGCTCTAGTATTTTTTCCCAATAAATTACAGCAACTGTCAAATTTCTAGGAAAATCGTTAGAGCCATTTTCTTGATCCATGTCCACCCTCCCGGGTTTTAGGTTTTTGCTTCCACAAGGGTACGAATGGAATACATGTATTGTAAAAAAGGGATGTATTTAATTGATTGTTTGTAAAACTCTTCTTTCGTGATGCGGTCTTTGTAAGTGACACCTAGAATTTAACTATATCTTCATAACTATAATTCATTGAATACATATGAATATTAACAATGAAATAATAATAACATTAGTAAGTCTCCGTATCCTGTGGTATTAAGTCGTTAGTCGAGCTAACAATACAACAGTATCGGTAACACTTGCGACAAGAGTTTGTCCCTTCTTTTTGTATCCACAGGAGATAGGATTAAAGTTCTTGATAGTTTATAAACTACAAACTATAGTTTCTGATATTCTTTCTGAAAATATTGGAACCTGCCTTTTTGAACTGCCTGAGCGGACCACTTCGGGGGCCGATTTTGAGTTTGCGTTTTCACACAAACTGTCCCTGTAACCTTTTTATATTTGTATTTTGAATAAGACGCGTCGTGACGGTTGAGTGGTAAATCGCTTGGCTTCCGAATCGAGAGGTCTCAGGTTTGAATCACGTTGAAGACTGGGATTTTCCATTTCGTGATTTTGAGGACGCCCTTGAGTCCAACCAACTTTTAGAGGTATGTGAGAATAATTGGGAAAAATAAAGGCGGTGCATGACTACCTTGTTAGACGTCTGCCCTAGAAACAAGAAAATCTTTACATCATCTGCCCTATAGATAGTAAGGTCAAAATTAAAACAAATACAAAAATTCTGAAACAGATCGCTCTATAACACGAGAAGTTGACTGTCTCTGTTTTGTCATACTTATAGTGTTTTGAATATCTTAAGTCTAAAACTTTACTAATTGCTTTTTTTTTTTATTAAACAAAAGTTTAAACCTAAATCGATTTTTGTAAGGGCCAATCACACACACTCATACACACAAACCCCAACACACATACACTAAATCAAAACACGTTGACATGTTTTACCTTTATTCAAATTAATTGTGTGTGGGTGTGTGTGTGTGTGTATCATAGTTAATAAAAAAATAGTATTTTGGAGAGCGCAAAATTAACTACTTTAACTAATGAGACAATATTAGCCTATAAATAAGTTTGCATAGAAGCGAATTCAGAAATGAGTTCGTCGAGCACGTATTGACACTGCTGAGTTCAACTTTCAAAACTCTTTTATTGTAGTATAAAATAATTTCAAAATGGAAGAAAACCAAATAATCGACTAACTAGAAGTATAAAGGAAATTGGATAAGGAAATAGAGTGCCACGCATTGAGATTTTGTTCAAACTAGAGTTCAATTCTTTTTTAGTTGGTAACACTAAAGTTTAATTAGCGTCCTTGACATTGTGTAGTTTTCTTTTCGTAAAAATCTACATTACTAGTGACAGTCTCAAATGATGTTTTAAAAACTACCAAATCTCTTTAAAATCCCTTCTATCGACTTGATATTCCTTGCCCGAGTAGAGGTCCTCCACATTCTCAGTGTCCCTCCCAATACGATCTAACCATTTGCAAATCTCTCGAGCACTATTTAACAACCAATTAAAATTCCTTTTCTCTGTCTGATGTTCCTCTTCATCGATGACACTTTCGGGGCTCTGGATGTCTCTCTTATTAGCGTTGATCACACGGCAAAAATTTCTGACGTTATTCAGAATGTTGACTGCTGTATTAGCAGTGCAGATAACTTTACCAACAGTGACAAGGGTAGCAAGGGTCAAGGCTCTTTTATCGGTTTGAATCTCCTCCTTTTCGGTGTGAACAACATCAAGATCATCGCGGATACTTCGTCTGCCAAATATTTTTAACAATTTACAAAATGAATCAACTACAAACTTCAACGTTGCCATCAGAGCTTTCTTGTTCCTGGCCAGTGTGACATCGTCATTCACATTGTCAACTGAATCGATTTCTTGGAGTGCAGTCTGAAATATTATATTATATTATATTATTATTTTATTTTATTTTACTTCATATTGTTGTTGGCTTCATTCTGAAGTGGAATGACTTTTGCTTATCTCATAGAATGAAATGAAAGTTTGACCCTTGGCTATGGTCGGATCGTTGTCGCCCACACAGCAGCCTACCCCCCCCCCCCCTTTCTCTATCCATGTGGCTGTTCGTTTAAAGTAAAGTCAATAATAAATACTGTTTGGGATCGGCGTCGTCGCGGGTTCTTCCAAAGTGTACCTCTGTGTGCTACAAGCTGCTTAAGTATCCGCGGCTCCTGAGTTTCTCTTGGGGCTGACTCCCGAAGTCTTTCTCAAGTTTGAATCCATCACAAAGAAGCATAGGGGTGGATTTAGACTTTCCCTTCTCCCACGTGAGTAGCCAGCCGATGCTAACGAAATTCTCTTGCCTGAAGTTTACCGGCTTAAGCGCCACTTGCTCGACTTCGACCCTAATATTACTCGTCGCAGTTCCGCATGACCCAATATCTATTTTAGTTATGCCAGAAGGCCAGGAGATGGACCAGTTGCCAGGTGCTATTTGAGATACATGCCAGTGAAAGAATTTGTTAGGTAGTAGAGTGTCTATAACTATTTCCACATCCGACATAAACAATCTTATAGAACTTACATTAACTTATATTATATTATTTTATATTATATTATTTTATCTATGAAAACAAGTCTTTGCATTATATTTTAAGTACGGTAAGGATTATTTCGATGAAAATTAAAATCAATAAAGAAAATTACTGTGCCTAACCCATGTCTTATTTACTAGCGGCAATGCCCCAAAATCATCATAGAACGAAGTCTGGAATACCAAGAACGGAGAATGATCAGTTTTGAATACTTCCAATAGTGTCCACCGTGTATCATTATAGGAAATAGTGAGAAAATTATATATTTTGAAAAATTCGTCCAGAGCCTACAGCATCTCTAAAGTCAATCTAGCTGTTGCATTAAAACAGAAGAAAGAAACAACCGAGTTCTTTCACATCGAGAGAGAAACAGGTATGCATGTTGTCTCCCTTCCACTTCCTTCTACCCTTCGACTACAAAAGTGAGGAGAACAATGAACCAAACTGCCTTCGGAATTCCATGGCGTGAACTGACTCTATTGAAGGACTTGGACCTTGCTGACGACGTTGCATTGCATACAAGACATGATGGTGACGCCAAGCAACCAAAGGCTAAATGATGTTACCCAGAGACGAATTTTAAGAGCCACTCAGAGAGCTCGGCTCATAAACTAAAAAAAAATATATGCCGAACGGACACCCCAAAAGTTAATAGAGTTGTGACCGAGCATTGCTTGAGATTTGTGGGACATGTCCTCCGACAGAATGAATCGCGCATTCTAAGAGTAGCACTGACTTGGAGGCTGATACCTGGTGAACGCAAACAGGGTCGCGCCTTTCGGAAAGACCCGAGGACAGTGAACCTCAGCTGGAAGCGGCTGCAGAAATTGATCGACACCGATTTCTATAAAAACATGTTGCAACGAATGGCGGCGGATGATCTAAGTCTAAGTAAGTCTAATGCCCAGAAATAAATGTAAACTAAAACAGTTACTATTTACACTATCAAGCTTAATAATAAAGAAAACACTAATTACCGTTGGCGCTTCCTTCAATTCATTACCAGTTTGCTCGTTATCAGTTACATCGATGCCAGTAGCAAGACCATGAATAAGCAGCAGTAGAACAGTCAACAAGTGAAGTGTCATTTTGAAATTAATATTTCACCACTCTGAAAGAGATAGATCTTGTTATTTCTAATTATTTTGTTTATGTATTAACATAATATGTAATTCTGTTAATATGTGCAGTTCTTCCATCTTAATACGATGATGACCACTTTTGTTAAAGTTTCTCCACATGTGGCTTGTGCGAGACCAATCGTCATTGAAGGCTTGAACACTGACCTGCACGGTCGTTACCTGTGAGCATTGGAGACCGATAGCTCGTTGCCATGTCAAAACTCTGTACCACGTGACAACGAGCTACTGGTCTTAACTACCCACAGGTTATGACGTCGCAGGTCAGTTTTGAGGAATTTTTTAACGAATGGTCTCGGTTGGCGAGACATTTGTGAGACCAGACTATTCAGCTACACAATGTGCAAAGCTTTGCCAGCTGTAGCTGAAGCTGGAGCCAGGTGCCTCGATTTTCTTCTTCTGCCAAGCTGTTTTTTTCTCTACAGTTCTCACTGCGCGACGCCATAGTACTCTGTCATGTGTTTCCATCTCCCAGGTGGCAAGGTCTATGCTAAATTCTTTCAAAGACTCTTCGAGCATGTCCCTGAAATGTTTTCTTTGTCCACTTTGAGCTTGCCTTCCTTCCCTTTGCAGGTCGTAAGGGAGTCTATAAGGGATGCGGGAGATGACAATTCTCCAGACGTAGCTTGATTACGGCTGCATTTTGATTGTCTGATGTCCCCAAAAAATTATTTAAATACACACTAAAACCAAAAAGTTTTCAGAAACAATTTAAATATTGTTTTTCGATTTCGCCTGCCCAGAATGCTAGATTTCAAGAAGAAATAAAGCATTAAAATAGCTTTGTAAACAAAATCAAAATTAAACTTATATAAACATAAACTACTACAACAAAAACAAATGCAAATTAAAAACGAATAGAAAAATACAATCACTATTGAAATAATCAAAATAAAATATATTTCTTTAGTTATCAATAAAATATATTTCTTAGTTATCAATAAAATATATTTCTTTAGTTTTCATAAACCTGTTCCACTAAGTTAAAAAAAAACTAAAAAAAAAAAAAAATTCAATTTTTCATTTAACTGAAACATTTAAAAAGTATAATTAATGAAGAAGATTGTTTTGAGTCGAAATAAAGAAATTTAAAGTCCATAATGATTTTGTGTTATCAGAACAACAGAAGGATGCTACAAAGTCAATCTCATATCTACAGATGAGATGCTTGGTAAGTTGTATCTTAACGTAGTTTGACGTCTTAATTCTACAGGACAGCACGTAATGATGGTGTAAATCCTAGAACATCTCCAAGCTACCCCCACCCCTCTTTTTGTTTTATTGTTGGGGTAGGGGGCGGAGAGGAATTTACGTATGTTCAAACTTTTTTTTTCTGACATTATCATTTCTTACATGTTGTGTGAATCATAAGAAGATACAATTTATACTTTTAACTATTTTTGGAAATAGTCCAATGGGTAGTTCAAACAATGTACATAAGCTTATACAAATGTTTAAAATATTTGTAATCGACTTAATCTTATTAGCAATGATAAATAATGCAAGTGGACGTTTGTTTAAGAACACACCATTAGAAAGAATGCTATATATGTAAGTGAAATGTAACGCTTTGAAAAAGTTCGTCCTAATATTTTTAGAAAGTATAAGAGTATTAAGCATTTACCACTTATCTCATGTGATTCTGATCTGACGGTAGTACAGAATTTCCAGTCAGTTATATACTGCACATTTACAATATATTGCGTGCGAAGTACAATTACTATCTGATAAGCAATGTGTGAGACAATTACCGTAGCAACACTGCTTCAGTTTTATCTCTACAATATTTAGTGCCAGCGGTAAATCAGGAAAAGATAAGCTAGACAGATTTGGAATTATTACATGGATTTCGCTAGTTGGACTTTTAGAGAGAGAGAGAGAGAGAGAGAGAAAAAAGAGAGAGCATGTGTTTTTTTTTAAAATAAAAAGCTTATACAGACTCATTTTGTTTGTCTGTCTGGTACAAATTTTGTAAACTGCCATTCTAAGATCAAGTTGAAACTTTGCGAAATTTTTCATAGTCGAAAACGATACGCGAATCAATGGAAAAAAATAACTTATTAGTTAATTAGTTGATGGTAAATAATTTTTGTGGTTAGAAAAAGTGAGATAAATTTTGAGGTATTGATAGATATAATCGTTGTTTTGTCGTCTGTAAATTACATTTATGTCTGTATGCCTTTGTCTTGTTGTGTGTAAATAATTTATTTGTTATGTGTAAAACATTGCTTGTTTGTATATAAATTATTGTTTTGTTGTATATAAATTATTGTTTTGTTGTATATAAATTATTGTTTTGTTGTATATAAATTATTGTTTTGTTGTATATAAATTATTGTTTTGTTGTATATAAATTATTGTTTTGTTGTGTAAATCATTGTTTGACTATATGTGTTGCTGGATATCAATGTAAGAACGCATTACTTTAGTAATGTATTACCTCCCCTAGTTTAATTCTTAAATAGAAATATGGTTCGCTCTTCTCTAGATCAAAATAAAAAAAAAACAAAACAAGATGTTTACAGTAGAGATTAGCTATTTATTCAAAATTCATTGCTAAAATGCTAAAAATTAAACAATGGCTATGACATGTTCTTTTTACATAACATTTGCAAATAAAAATTTAAACAGAAGTGAAGCACATTTTTAAAGATGTTAAATGTCTATAATTAAAATAAAGGGAAATTTACACGTAGAATTCTGTGAAATTTTTCTCTAGAATAAAAAGTACAATCTACTGTATACTTGATTTAAAGTTGGCAGCTCTATTGTCGCAATAGCCTCTCCCATTCTTTTTTATCTTCTTGACTCTCTACTTCGTCGCTTTGCTCTTGTAAATTTGCCAAATCTCTACGGAAGTTGTTGACCACGGAACAAAAAATTCTAGCAGCGTTCTCCACCAAGAAGTCCCAGAATCCTCTTCTGTTCACTTGGTGCGCATCAGTTAGATCAGTAAGACTTTGGGTTTCTCGTTTGCCTACATTGTCGGAGCTGCAAAGTGACTTTGCAGCATTCAGCAACGCTTGACCAACAGTTGGCGCTTGGCAGACTGCCTTAGCAGCTAAAAGAAGGGAGGAAAAGTCTCTTTTTTCTGTTTGCATTTCCTCGGTTATTTCCCTTTTAAAAGCGTTCACCACCTTACAGAATATGCTGGCAGCAGTTTTTAGAGCATCCAACAAATCTTTTCGTTTTCTCTCGAACTCTGCATCTTCTGGTTGATCTTTCAAGTCTTCTAACGTTTCGGCCACCTGAAAAAAACAACACTTCTCATGAAATGGTCACTTAATATTATTAAATCCTCACTTAGTACTATCAAATCATCACTTAATATTATTAATTAAACTGCACATAAAGTAAGGGGAATTAAATCTTACCACAGAGAACTTTCTATACTTTCTTACTTTAGCCTCCTTTCAGTTTAAAAGAATGAAAATGCAGTCGAAAAGTAAAAAAAAAAATAAAAGCAAAGTCTCCTTTCAGACCTTGTGGTCTATAGGGCAGATGATGGAAAGGTCATCTATATCTGTGGCCTACGGTTAACGAGAGTATCATGTGGCCAGCTCAACGACCAACCGCCTTTACTTTTCACCAACTAATGTCAGGTACCCATTAGACCTGGGTGGATTCAGAGGCGCCACAAGATCTCGAAATTTAAAATCCCCAGTCTTCACCAGGATTCGAACCCCGGACCCTCGCTTCGGAAGTAAAGCCCTTTACCACTCAGTCACCAGTCAACTTAAACGAAAAACAAATACAAAGGTAACGCTGATGAGATATACGTTTTAAACTAAATTATTTTTTCTAATCATTTGAAAGTTTTTAATTTTTTTTCCCTCAAAATTTTGAAATATTATTATTATGTTTTTTTTTTATGTTTTATTGTTTTTTCTTTGAGGAATAAACGGTGAAGACCTCACGCTGGCTTTTGTCATAATAAACGGTGAAGACCTCAAAAAGCCGTTCCCATACCTAGACAATAGACTTTTAGCATTCATTTACACACATTCGTATCACAATAAAATATAGTAATTAATGTATTTATCTACTGAAATTGTAAGTTTTAACCAGCCAGCTATATACACTAAAGGAATTAATTCTTTATTTTCTGACCTTTCTTAACTCCCTATAAGCCTCAATAACTTCTTGCTCATTCCTACTCAACTTTTCTCCCGCGGCTAGGCCACTGTGCAAACACAGTAGAAGAACTGGAAATACTTGAAGAAGCATGGTGATCTTATCAGCTTTCTCTCTTCGTAGTTTGCTGTCTTTGAAACACAAGAAACGTGACTAGAACTGAAATAGTACGTACACATTTTAAAAACGGATAGGACAAAATAGATATAGTAGTATAGTTAATATTTTAGTTGATATAATTGATATACAAAGTAGTGGAATCTATTTTATGTTTTTAAGCATTTTCTGGATATTAAATCCTAAAAAGAAAACACGTATAATATGGTCCTCGAACCAGGGCCTGCCTTAGGTAATCTGAGGCCCTAGGGCCTAGGCGAAGTCAATTAGCAGGCCCCAAATAAAATAAAAATGAACACCAAAAAATTAAAAAAAAAACGCAATTTTAATTGTTTGGTTAAAAAAAATCAATGTTGATATTTAATAAAGCCCATCTTTGCATTCTCCGCTTTTCTTTTGCCTTTTGATGTATCAGACTCGAAATCACGTTTTCACATACTTACAATTGGAAATAAACAAGGTTGTTCTAACATAGGTAGTCTAACAAGGATATCTAAACATTCACGTATAGGCCTTGAGCTAGAGTAAGACTTAGAGCTGTTATATTTGAGATTTGATCCAAGTTTTACATTTTTTTTACATCAAGAAATTTTTTTTTCAGTGCGAGGCTGTTATCAATTGGAGGCGGCCGGCCTTCTTGAATACGCTAAGAAATACGTAATAACATTAACGTATACATTGTGTTCTCTTGTTATTCACCATGCCTCCATAATGCAGTCAACTTAAACGAAAAACAAATACAAAGGTAACGCTTATCAGATATACGTTTTAAACTAAATTTTTTTTTTTTTTCTAATCATTTGAAAAAATTTTTTATGTTTTTTTCCCTCAAAAAATTTTGAAATATTATTATGCTTTTTTTAAAATATGTTTTATTGTTTTTTCTTTGAGGAATAAACGGTGAAGACCTCACGATGGCTTTTGTCATAATAAACGGTGAAGACCTCAAAAAGCTGGTGTCTCCTGCAGCACTCTGTTATATAGTGTGCCCTCTTCCTACCTAGTCATGCCTTCCACACGTTATAGGCTCGAATAAGTACAACAGTCACACACAACATACACTAGTTACTCAAAACAAACAAACTTATCGTATCTTATATGATACAGACGTTACTTCAAAAAAGAAGATGGTTACGTCCTACGCATCATGCATTTAGTCATGAATGTATAACCAATGGCCTAAATTCTGCCAAGTCACTGGTTATCCTGGCTAGCTCAGACAACCCATTCCATGCTCTAATAGCGCTAGGAAAGAAAGAGCATTTGTACAACTTTGTCCTAGCATATGGAACGAGGAACGTGCCTTTATCTTTGTGTCTTTCTGAGTATTTTATTAAATTTTGTTTTTGTATTTGAAGATTATGGTTCAGTGTTTTATGTAAAATTGTTACTTTACTTTAAGTCTTCTATCCTGAAGGCTTTCTAAATTTAGTGATTTTACTAAAGGTGTTACTCTAGTCTAATGTGAATATTCGTTTGTTATTAATCTCATTTACTATCACAACAGTAATGTAAGTCTTTTGTACAAGAAACTAATATTTCAGTTGACTACACATTACCGAATACTGGAATAGTAAAATACTAAAGAAACTTTTATTTCATTTTACAAATTCTAATTCAAAAATACAAAAATGACTTTATTTCGTAATCACATGTGTAAACAATTTTGCTAAAATTCATGGTCTATCTGAATTCTACAATTAAAGAGTATTTTTAAATTCTTTTTTTATTGATACTCAACTTTCAATGTCTTTTTATATTTTTCTCTATTTAAATTTATATTTAGTCTTATATGACTATGCGCAAACTTTCACAAACATAAATCTATTAAACTCTTGTAAAATAACTCTTAAATAATTAAGTCTTACATTCGGAAATTCCCGCAAGCGATAATTCTTTCAAGATATCGATAGTCCTTTCAAAACCAATATGGGATCTAGCAAGACCTAGATTTTAGTCTCTAGACAAATTTACAATTATTTATTTTTACTTTGAAAAAATCATAACTGTCATACTAGAAGTTTTCCTTTGTAGCTAACGAGCTAGTATTTTGTTTCTCAGCGATATACATCAACTGTTAAATTTGTCGGAAAATCGTTTGAGCCATTTTTTAGATCAGCGTCCGCCCACCCTCCATGAAAGAGTGACTTATATAGAGGTATGTAAAATACTTCGCAGTATCGGATGGACGAAAACAAGATAACATTTGATAACAATCTTTAACAGATTTCAGGATAATAAAAAGTGGCATAAACAGATTGAGTGAAGAATCAACAGTTTGGATACATTACTGAGGGGACTGGAGTGGAAATCCTAATGTGTGCAAGGGATTTTTAATTATAGATTTTACTTGATGCTAGGGGCAGTTTCGTGGACTTCAAAAAAGCGTTTGATAGTGTCCACCGAGAATCACTATGGAAAATAGAGAAAACGGCATCCCAGGAAAATTCGTCGAGATCCTAAGACACCTTTACAGTCAGTCTAGTTGCTGCATTAAAACAGAAGAGGGAACAACATAGTTTTTTTACAATTGAGACAGGTGTGAGACAGGGGTGCATCTTATCTCCCTTCCTTTTCCTCCTAGCCATCGACTATATAATGAGGACAGCAATGAACCAGACTGCCTTTGGTATTCCATAGCGTGAACAACTCCGATTGACGGACTTGGACTTTGATGATGATTTTGCACTACTCGGGGCTACAAATAAATGCATTCAAGAAATGACGGAGAGCCTAGACAGAGAGGCACCCAAAATTGGCCTCCGCCTAAACTTGGATAAGACTAAAATTATGCGAGTGGGATATAAGGCAAAGGGTGTCCCCGTCAGACTTGGCGAGTCAAAGCTTGAAGAGCTGGACAAGTTCACGTACCTTAGCAGCATCATAACAAATGATGGAGATGCTTACCACGATGTAGCGTGCCGAATAGGAAAGGCAGGGAGCATTTTCCAAAGGCTGCAGCCTATTTGGACTAGCCAAGCCATTGGACTCGAGACAAAAATACACCTTCAGTTACACAGATCGGGTCTCAAAAAAGGAAATCCTATGCCGAACTGGGAGTCGAACACTTAGTGAGGTTGTGACTGAGCGGCGCATGAGGTTTGCGGGACATATTCTACGTCAAAATGAATTACGCACACCAAGAGTTGCGATAACATGGAAGCCAAAACGAGGGAAACGCAAACAGGGACGTCCTCGTATCACTTGGCGACACACCTTCATGGTGGACCTCAGAACAGTGGACACCAGGTGGGAGGGGTTTCAGACATTGCCAGTGAGAGATCTTTATGGAGACAGCTTGACGCCCAATGCGCCGAACGCAGCGGGAGGACCTAAGTCTAAGTAAGGCGCATCATAAAAATTTCAAGTTAACTATTTCGCAAGAGATTGTACTAGAGCGCAAAGAACCTGATTGATTATCATGGAAAAATGGTTTAATAATCTATATATATAATTCTCTTTTTCCCTCAACAGTTTAAACGAGAAGTAAAGGAAAGATCACTCTCTTATTTCTGCGGATAGTCCAGGAGAAAACAAGAGGCTTGGAGAACACGTGGGTATTCACACGTCGCTACGGATGGCTGCACGCTGGACTGTCAAACCCTTCCCGTTCCCATTGCCTTTCCTCTTGCAGGAGGTTTGGACTAAAAAGTAAATTATCTTCAACACTAAAGGAACATACGAAACATGTAAAACATTTTACAAACACTAAATAGCAGCGCCGGACTTAAGCATTGTGGGGCCCTATTTGTAACGGATTTCGCGGGGCCAAGTTTGGGTAGGGAAGCGGACAATAAGTGATATTTAAGAGTTTGTATTAGAAAATAAATTCGTCTATGCATTTTATCCATTCTTTACGAGAATTACTTTACGAGCCTTGCGTGTAGCAAAGTCATACAGTATATCATAATAATTATGTTTTCTACATAGATCCCGCTCAATAGCAAGAATTACCAAATGTTTCAATCTGTCTTTGAGAATTGTTGACCTCAAGTAATTCTTCATTAGTTTGAGGCGCGAGATGCTTCTTTCACCTGACTACACAATTACGGCTAATGTATAATGCCGCTTTTATTTATCGCGAGTAGGATTGGCGTTTTCCATATTGAATGACACCCCAAAATGACTTTTTAAAAATATAAATTTCCGTATAATTTAAGGACTTTTTAGTATATTTTGTAATTTCGGGAGATTTCCAGGAGCTCCTGGTAAATCGACAGGAGGGCGCGGGAAATCTGTTTTAAGTTATAAAATGGTTTAATTTAATAATTTATACACCTTGAATTAGCGCGGGTCCTATGAAAGTGCGTATCCTTTGAAAGTGGGGGCCCACTGCGGTCGTATAGGTTGCAGTGGCCTAGACCGGTCGTGCAAAATTGCGGCGTATGCTACGCAGCCGGTCGACTAGTTATAATAATTCAACGTAAAACGTACAACAGACATGAAAAGCTCTTATAATATATTGTAGAAAACAAAAAAACTGTCTAATGTAAAGGGTTTCATGTGGCCAGCACAAAGACAAACCGCCTTTTCTTTTCCCCATCTAATAGCAGGTAACCACTAGAGCGAGGTGCTCTCAGAGCCGCGCTAGAGATAACGATATGAAAAATCCCAGTCTCCACCAATGTTCGAACACAGGACCCCTCGGCTTTACCACTCAGCCATGCTCTCTCTCTTTCTCTTTCTCTCTCTTTTTCTCTCTATTTCTTGTATAGCTATCTCTTTCTCTCTCTCTCTCTCTCTCTCTCTCTCTCTCTCAAATATATTACCGTACGCCGTCTTGCCCTTTTGAGTCGTATGAAATCCGTCTTTGCATTCACTAGTTAATATACTGTAAACCTGTGAAAGGCTGGTGAGAGAATCAATTATTATCTCATTCTGCTTTTTCAATTCTATTCTCACTCTCAAGCTTAGGGTCTATTATAATCAGCAGGATATAATGCATGTCCGGAGTATCAAATGATTGGCATTATTTTAGGTTTATCTTTTTCAGGAAAATGGCAATGTCAAAGGCTATGGCGGTATTAATGTTAGGGCCGTTCATTTAGTGGGGTGTGGGCATAACACAAGTAGGTTCTCGAGTCTATTGATAATCTGCTGTACTGAGATAGGCCTATTTTGACCGACTAAACGGTATATGTCAATCACCCTGATCTTTTGTTCATTGATAAAAAAGAAAAAACCGCTACTATTATTGACATCGCCGTACCACTGTCTCATGATTTAAGAAAAACTGAAATGGAAAAACAAAGAAAATAAGGAAACCTAGGTTTGGAGATTAAACATTTATGGAAGTTATCCAAAATAACGATATATCCAACTGTTATATCAACCGAGGGAATAATAACAATTGACGTCACAGATACCTTCAAGACCCTTAACATTTCTAGGAATATTCTCGTTCCCTATCAAATGGCGGTACTGCTGCGGACCTGCCACATCATCAGAATTGTCTCAGTGGACAGTGATATAGGGATTTCAATGAATTTTTGTCTTGTACCTTCCCTAAACTGGTAAATTGTTAAAATTCCTGACCCAGGGGTTGCTTTTTATCTTTAAAGGTTGTTAGATTTCTTGTGAATTTCTCAAATAGATGTCTAAATAATGTTTCTTTGTCTTTGTTGTCAATGACCTCAATAGTAGCATTTTGAACTTTAGTAAGTTTATTCTTTTTTTTTTTTTCATTTTAAGATTCCCAAACTAAGCAGTGATGTTGAAACTTAACTCTTTCTCTCCTAACTAACGATACCAACGTTGATTCCACTAGAATGTGGTAAATAATTACGAAGAGAGAGAGTTAAAATACTGCCGTCGACTGTCGATGTGATCATGGTAAAACATTGACAAGCCCTTTTTGCTAATACTAAAGAGGACAGCTAACTTGATGTTTGTTTAGTTCTGTGTTTGCAGTGAAATTTAATTAATTGATTAATCGTCTAATAAATTACAAACATGCTTAAATGTTTGAATTATTTCAATATTCTCTCCATCTACGGAAGCAATGTCATTTTCCTTCACCTTTCGAATGTCAATTGTCATTTCTTTATGAGGGGGTCGAAATGTACGCCTACTATTTGAACAAAATCACACATACATTTTTTTTTTTTACTGGGCGGGTTATTTATGTGTGTCGTTAGATAAAGTATTTTTTTTTACTCTAAAGCTCTTAAAACTTCATGATCTCGTAGTGGGAAGCGTGGTACGTGGGAGGCTAAGTACGCTTGAACTTGGCTTAACTGCCTATGAGAGGGGCTCGAGTTAGACACCAGACTCAAGCAGATTTATGTTTACTAAGCGCCTAAAGGCAGCACGGTAAACCTTCACCCAAATACCCACAAATGTCCACAAATGAGTTTTGAGACCGCTCTGAGATTGCTATAAACATGAACGTAGTGTTATATAGAAAACTATAATTATTAATTATTATTTCAATAAGAATGTAACTTTGAAAGCAGACTAGAAATGAATGAAGAGCAATCGTGTGTAAGTGTTGGGTGATTCTATATATATGTAGATACTATTTAAAATGGCGTTTACCCCTCTGGTAAGCTAATTGTAACAAGTAAAACTTTATACAAAGATCATTCATTAAAACATCTGCTTAAAAATATAAATATCTCTTTAGTACATAGCGAGTGTATAATACAAACATCTCATGTTTGTTTGTAAAATGTTTTACATGTTCCGGATGTTCCTTTAGAGTTGAAGATAGTTTACTTCCTAGTCCAAACCTCCCGCAGGACGACGGGGATGGGAACGGGCAGGATTTGAACCCTCGACCATCGATAAATCCGAACGATAGTCCAGCGAGCAAACAGCACGACCAGGCAGCCATCTATGTTTCTATGAGGTTACCTTTTTTTTTAAAGATTTATTTAATCGTCCGAGATGCCTGAAAATCTTTATTTAAATATAATAGGAAAATATGAAGCAAGCAGAGTGACCAGAATGAAAGAACGCCGAACCAAACAAAAGGTGCGAGAAAAAGCAACTGACCAAACCTACCCATGCTTTTTAAAGCGAGAATAGGACTTAACAGTCATCTTCATGTTTATAGGATATGAGAAATGTGGTCATCTTCCAACACGAAGGAGGATATATATATAATCTTTATTTTATTTTTTCTGTGTAATTACAAATTATACAAATTATTCAAATTTTGTATAATCAGGTTTTGAAAATTCATCTATTTAAAAGAAAATTTCCTTATATCTTAAAAATTCTGTCAGAGGCCCTGGAAACTAAATTACTAAATGTGAAATCCAACAGTTAATTAGTAACTTAGTAATGAATGCTCAAAATTATAGTTTATTTTCAGTAAATGTGGTGGCCGTATTGGAGCCTAATTTGCGGAAATTTTTAACATTTTAATTTATAATATAACCTAACCCGAACCCTAATTCTTCATCAAAATATTCATATAGAAATAAATATTTTGATTTTGATTCTGGATCGCATTGCACATCTCTTCGTGTACGTTTGTGGCCACAATTTCTCTGCGGTGTTAAATTTCATAATTTGTTTAACGAATAATTTGTTATCAGTCGCATTATGTAAAAAGTCATATCCTAATATACAAAAAAAAATTTCACTTTCGGAAATAGCGAATAATGGAGTAGATGATGTAGAGGTCATCTGTTTCTATGGCTAACGCTAATCGAGGGTATCATGTGGTTAGCATAGTGACCAACAACATATGTCAGGCACCAATTAGAGTTTGGTGAACTTCTAAGGATTCCTAAGTTTGAGATCCTAGAGTTTGAACCCCTCGGCATGCCTCAAAGAGAACTGGGTTAGAGGAATTGTAATTAAGACCAGTTTTGTCCGGCATTTTAACTCGGGACACTTATTTTTGGAACCCAGACCACTCCCGATCTTAGAGAGGGGGGGGGGAAGATGATGCAAAGGTCATCCATTTATATGACCGACGGTTAACATGTGTGTTCAGTGCCTAGTACAACGACCAACCGCCTTTTAATTCCTTAACCTATGCAAGGTTCCCATTAGCTCTAAGTGGACTCGGGGGGACTCCAGAAGTTTGAACTTCGCATTTGAAAGACACACAATGCAGTCAGCAGCACAAGCTACAAAAACTCAAAACGATCAAAGGTTTCATTGGTTCAGTAAACATCCGAGCCATTAGCGTTTAATGACATTGAAGTGATTGGAGATTTTATGATAATTTTTGGTTTTATGACTTGAAAAGTGTTATACCTACTTTTGTATTTGAATGCAAACATACATTAACTAATTGTCCTTATAAAAAAAATACAGCGCGAAACTGATCATTCACAAATACCACAAAACTGTGACTAAAGAAATAGGTTTTAAAAAAGGTCATACATTCCTACATTGGCTTTCTTCAGTCGTGGTTCGTCTAGTAGAGCCATTGCAATGATTAATTCTAGATTGTAAAACATTCATTTACTAATCACAGTCTAATCATAAGCTAATGCAAGACTGTACTTCTGAATTATTATTTTTGAAAAAGATTTATTCAAAGAAATATAAACCAACAAACGATGATTTCGTTTATTCTTTATATAATTTTAAAAGCATTGTCTACTCTTTTGCAGCCTCTAGTAGTATACCATATCTCATATTTCTTATATTGAAAGAAGTCTTTCCAGTAAGTTTTGGATAATCAAGTTCTTCTTTGAACAGCCCTGCTAATTAGTTCTAAAAATAAAAAACGCTGATCATGAAGGTCTATTTATTTATTGAACTTTTCACTAAATACAAAGAAACGCTTGAGTGGAGTGCGGGAATTCCCGCTCAAACCGTGTTTAAAAAAAATAGCCGAATTTAATTTTAAGATGATTATATTTTGAAAAATTATAACGAACAGAGTTCTTCCTCTGTTGCCAATTTGTTTTTTGTTTTTTAATGTTAGAGGCGTTTTCAAAATACCCGCCCAGTTTCCAGCCAGTTTCCAACGTTTGATTTTTTATAAAATACAAATTTAAAGGAGAGAAAGGGATTTTTATTCTACCCCAATTGAACTAAATTTTAAACCAATTTAATGCATATTTACTTTGTTGCCACAGGCACGCACATAGGAAGTACAATGTTCACGATTTTCACCCGTGAGTCGATCATTCTGCAAAATATCACATTGACATATCATGTAGAAACTATACAGGTTTCGCGAGACTTGTAATTCAAGTCTTTCCCCACTGCGACATAACAGTTGATACGTAATAGCACATATCAATTACTATTCAAACGATTGCCTCATACACTTAAGTGTCAACAACGCTGTATTCATTTTATCTGTAAGGGATAGATAACAAAGCAATCAACCTAACATCCTGGTTCTATAATACACTGTCGAAAATATTATATAAAGCAGAGTGTAAGGGGTATGGTTGTAAATTCGCTTTCGGTAAATTTAACCGCCGCGGTTTCGATCAGGAAAGATTCTAGAAACACGAACAAATAATAACATGTTAAATTTTCTTATTTCTTTCGTCCACAGCAAGGGGAAGAATTAGTGATAGGTAAGCCGGGTCATCAATCAATCAATCAGGGCCCGTATAAATATAGGTTACAGTTTTAGTCAAGCGCTTTTAGCATACTCAGTGCTCTATGGTCCAAACATTTTTGTGAACCAGATAGGGGAAGGGGTGAGATGGGGAGGTTGTCTGGAAGAATGTTTCCATGATGCATTTTCAAAAAAAACATTTTTTTTATAAAAAGTAGCTCAGTCTAATTTCAAACTCGAGGTCTCAAGTCTCCATGATGGAGAGCAGAAATGCTAGTCCATGAGCTAAGGAGGTACTTATAAAAAAACAACAACCAAGTTTAATAGTTATTTTTAATAAGTTTCAAATTTTTAGCAAACGACCAATTCTTTACGCTAGGCTTGTCTCCCTTTGTTAGTAGTGTCTCTATATAAAACTAAATTACTTATTTACAACTAACTGATCAAATAATAATTGGTCGGGTCAATTTTTCGATTGATTTGATGGTAAGGGTTAGAATTAGGTCTGTGCTTGTTTGACAGGGTTCACTTTCGGGGGAAAGCACCGTTCAGTCAGCATTGTATCACTCATTATGACAAGGCTTATCTGCTCATGGCTTAGTGCTTTCTGCATAAACACTTATTAATTACAGCTAGTTGATTAAGGCGATGGTTAAATTTTTGACCATTCATGTTTGTATTTGACAATGAATAAATAAGAAATAAAAGGAAATAAGTAAATAAACTTTCAGCTTGATCTGAGTATGGAAAGTGGGAGAAACCAAGTTTAAATCATTTAGAGGGGCAGACGGAGTAATATGATATAAGCTCGTTCAAGCGCTAAAGTAGATCCATCTTCAGTTTCACAAACTCTGAATATAGGTCATTGCGACATGATAGCTGACTTATAGTCACGGCTTCGAACATTAACAGATCTCTAATGTTAAACAAACAGCATTTAATAAGACAGACACAAACACTTTTTTGTTCCCCTGGCAATCAAATCATCAGAAACTATCTGATATAAACTTTTCACATGTAATCTATGAGTGAGTCTGGTGTGAATGTACATTTTTTAAAAATAGTTACAATGGTTTGTTTGGTGCGATGCACAAACTGTAAGACAAATCCCTTACGGACAATAAAGATTCCCAGCTGCTAGTGTCGATTTTGAAGAGCTTCATGTCGCGTTTACCGTATACCGTAAAAGTGGACGACCAGCGGCTCTCCTGCCTTGTTAGAATGTTTTGTGTCGACCTACTTGCATTCTTTTACCGTGGCCAAGCCAGCCAAGGTTTCTGCTGCTGATAACACAGTGGATATCCTGGCTCCCAGCTCTTCGTATCCCCCCCTCATTGGTTATTTTATTTAGCCACCTTGTTCTAAAGATCTGCCTTAGGCATCAGAGGTGGAAGATATTTAGCTTTTTTTTAAAAAAAAAAATGAGTAAAGCAGGGCCGGCCCTAGCTATTGCGGGGCCCTATGCGAAACAGATTGGAGTAGGACTTATATTTATGTATCTTTTGTTTCCCTGGCAATCAAATCATTAAATAGAAACTATTTGATATAAACTTTTCACATGTAAATTATGAGTGAGTCAGGTGTGAATGTACATTTGCTTTTTTATAGTTACAATGTTTTGTTTGATGTAATGCACAAATTGTAAGACAAATTTCCTTAAGGACAATAAAGATTATTATTATTATTATTATTATGTTAAAGAACGAGTATTCATTCTCCGGCGCAGCCAGGGTCGAGTTTCGTTAAAGGGAAACAAAATTTATCGTAGTCCCTTTATTAGTTTCCACCGAGGAAGTTTCTGGTGATATGGCAGGTCTGCAGTAGTACCGCCAACGAGAATGTTCCTAGGAATGCCAAGGGCCTTGAAGGTATCTGTGAGGCCGATTGTTATTATTCCCTCTTTGATATAGCAATGGGGTATATTGTTGTTTTAGATAACTTCCATAAACTCTTAATCTCCAAGCCAAGATTCCCATATTTTCGTCGTTTTTCTATCTCTGTTTTTCTAAATTATGCGACAGCGGTACGGCGATATCAATAATGGTAGCGGCTTTTTCTTTTTGCTCGATCAGAAGCCCATAAGGGCGATTAAAATCTACCGTTTTGTCGATCAAGATAGGCCTATCCCAGTACAGCTAATGATCAGTACACTCGAGAACCTCTTGTGGCAAGAATTTATAATACGGAGTTTACATACCGATCAAATTGTGTGTCGAAGCCAAGTGCTGGTGTATTAGCTTTGTAACCTTGTTATGGCGACCTAGATAGGCAGATTCCGATAGGGCTGAACATCCTGCCATTATGTGTTCAATTGACTCACACACATTTCCAAATTTTCGGCTTTCTTAGCCTTTATAAGCAAACATAAATGTTTTCTTTTAATTTTAGCAGCTAGGTGACCAGAAAAAACACCCTTAACTAATATTTACATATGTTGTAAAAATTTCTTTTTGATTTAGTGATACTGGAAATACACTAGGCATTACCCTTCTTTGTTAACATATTAGAACATTGCCTCCCTTACATTTACGTAATTGTTTTAGAATTGGTGTATTTTTATGAAAAAATCGTTTGCATAATTAATTTTATAAATTAAACGGTCTGCTTTTAGAAAACCAAAAGTAGCCGTTGCACCTAAACTTTTCAAGCCGCATCGCATGGTGAAATAATATTTTCCATATCTCTTCTAGTTTTTGAGTGTGCCAGACGGACAGACGGACAAACCTAATAGCGGCTTTTCCCCTTACGGGGGCCGCTAAAAAAAAGGAGCAGAAAATCAGTAACAAAAACTATTGCTAGAATCCTGTGCAAAAAATGTAGTAAAATTATTAATATTTTCTCGCAAGCAAAAGATATTTACCAACTTTATGATGACAACATTTACGAATGAATAGGCTTAATGTCATAAGAAACACTAGTGCTAAGGCGACAAAGTCATTGACTTAAGTCGAAATATAAAGAGGCTTTGCTAAAATATGAGATTATCTTGGCAGCATTTGATTTACTGAACGTAAGGATATTTAAAAACACGTGGACATTTTCTGTTGTGTGTGTAGCCACCTTTAAGATGCAGTCAAACTAGGCTTCTAAGTTATTGAGAAAACTGTATATGTGAGTAAAGTAAAGTTCTCTTTCAGACCTTGCGATCTATAGGGCAGATGATGTTAAGGTCTTCTGTTTCTTTGCCAATGGTTAACGAACAGGGTGTCATGTGGCCCACACCACGACTAACAGCGTTTACATTCTCAGCTTAAATTAGGTACCAGTTAAAGTTGGGTGGACCCATGGAAGCCCTAAAAATCCCGAAATTCAAAATCCTAGTCTTCACCGAGATTCGAACCCAGAACCCCAGGTTCGAAAGCACTTAACCACACAGCCACCGATCCCCCTTGACCTTGTCAGTTGCGCAGTTAAATAATGGAGGATGAAGAGTTGTATTTGTAAATTGAAGTCCATAGGTCTGAGAAAATGGCGAGGAGTGAAACTGAATCATAAACAGTATGTTCGCTGATGGAGAATATTCAGATGCCTTGATTGGAAATGCTAATGTATATGGTAGCTAGGATTTTTCACTAGATTCCCCATTCCGAGTGTTATACTTTATTCATTTTGTAATATAGATTACCAGTTTCAAAATCATCTGATGAATTATTCATATACTAACTACTTTCGATACATTATTAAACTTTACAAAATGCTTTTGAGAACAGCTAGGATTTGACGCTCATCATGTGACCTACAATTTGTGGGTCGGATTGCGTAAAAATGTCCGGGCCGGTTTTGACACCCAGTCCGCCCCCTGTTTAGGGAAATATGTATCCATATACATGTATCCACCGTGTGAGCTCTAGACTATTGTTATAAAGGATTTTGTGGAATTATTAATTCTGTTCGGAACTATTTCGTTTTCTTTCGTCATCGATCAAGTCTGCAGAAAAAGTGTTGATTTATTTAGAAGTGAAGTAGCCTATCAGGATCTAGTGTTGTGTGGGTTTTTAACACATGGTTTCAATGCAAAATGTGAAACACCTGTTTATCACAATATTCATTTACAATGTTTTCAACTCATGTTCATGTTGAAAACTTGCGTTGTCTTCATTGTGTTTAACATTATTTATAATTACTGTTGCAAAACATGTAGCTAAATAAATATTTTTAACGGGCCGGACCTTGCGCATCACTGGATTAACCGGTGTTATTAATTAAAAGGATTCAACTGTATCTTACTTAGTCAATTTATTCAGATGCTTAAACACCAGAATATTGTTGTTGATTACAAAATATGTATTAAGAGAAACTGTTTCCCGGTTCATTCATCAACTACATTAAGCTTAATTAAGCAATAGGTCATGACTATAATGATACGACCACAGTCATTATGCTAATTTGATTCAGGATTTTCTATTAGGGAGCGAGTAAACTCTATTATTTATATGGCTCCTAATCAACACACAAAATATTAAGCTCAGGTGTATCTCAATGAACAGTCTTAGACCCACTAATGTTTCTACTTTACTTAAATGATTAACAGGCATATATAAGATAAAATAAGGAAATTCCTAGAAAGTAATTATCTTCTTTTTTGAAGCAACGTCTGTAATGTAAGATCGAGTACCGAAACTCTTCTAAAGAGTCTCTGTTAACGATATAACAACTTGTATCGATTATATAATGATTTTGGCAATGCAATCTTTTCCAACTACTGAATAAGAAAAATATTATTAAATTGTCTCAGTATTGTCTGTTAACTTCCATACATGCTCATGTGCAGTTCTGATTACTTACATTTAGATCATCAGTAGGCCCTTTGTGTGTTCAATGTTGACATAAGGGGTGAAAACCTTATCTGATGAGTTCACTCGTGAAGAAATGTAATGCTGGTAATATTAGCTTATCAATTTATTTCTTTTGATTAATCAATATCCGTACCGATTTCATAGTACTATAAAAAGAGAGAGAGGGGGAGTGAGAGAGACAAAGATAAAGAAAGGGAGAAAAGGGAAGAAAGAGAGGGGTATGCTAAGGTTATCTAGTTTGATGTTATGTATATATTATATTATAAACTAGACATATGTTACCGGCGACCCGCGAGTCTTTATTTGCGCATTACTGTCGATATAGTCACAATTAAACGAAATAATAATGTAATAAGTAAAGCGAATGTGTCAATGTAAAAATAGTGTGAATGAAGCTATCAAATAAAAATAGCTAATAGGCTTAAATCCATTTTTCTCAAATTAAAACATTTGCTTGTAGGCCTACATATATTTGATTAAAATTTGAGATGAATAGACTTAATTTTGTATGTTCATATGTTACAGTATAAAGTAGATCTTGAGGTAGACAGATCTAAATCTACACTAATCTAGAGTTTAAAATTGGCTTTTATAGAGTTCATTCTGTGTTGCGCATGCGTGACCTTTTTTCATGAATGAATATAGGCCTATCTCAACACGGCTACGCAACTTTAGCGAACAGCGAACGAATGTATTAAAAATGCTTTAGAAAAATAAATTTGAATGTTAAATTGATTAAAATATCAAATGAATGGACAATAATTAGTATGTTAATGTGTTAAAGCACAAAACTATCTTTGCGAAAAGAAGTTTTATCATCTTAGATTTCAATAAGAGTTTTAGACCTAGACCTAGGAATAGACTCAGTAGAGAGAGATGTGTTAATGTGTAACCAATTGGTAATGTCTAATGAAAGAAAGTTCGCTAGGAAATCTGTAGTCACAGATATCAGGAACTAATTTATGTAAAAAATGCTTTTGAAACACGAAATTGAAGGTTAATTTTATTACATAATGAAATCAATGGATCTTCTTTTGTATTTTCATGTGTCAAAGTAAAAAACTATGTGCGCAAAGTGTATTTCTTAAAATTAGATCTAGGTCTAAATTCTTTCGATCTTTTCTCATGTCAACATTGTTAACCATGGCCTAGATCCATACAATACTATAGCTGTAATAGAGTCGGACAACTTTTTTTTTTTTTTGAGGGTCTTAAGATTGTTTTAGGGCTACAATACATACACTACGGTCTAAGTTAGTACCCAAGGAACATTCCTGCCTAGTTTTATCAAGATTGGTCAAGCGGTTTTGATGTCTATAATTTACATGCATACATGCATACGCCTTACTTGTCAGTTAACAGTAGATTTAAATTGTATACCATCCTAGCGAAAGGCGCCTGTAACAAAATCGACTCTTAACCGGTGTGCTTTGTAAGTGGTACTGTTCCCTTAATCGGTCCATGGCCGTTACTGCTGGGGGCCCTAAGACAGAAATAGGGGTGAAGAGCTCCCGGTTCAAGCCTTTTCATTCAATTAAGGCCTTTCCCACGATCAACAGGATAATAGCGACTTCGGCGCCGATTCCCTACTGAATTTCGAAGGTAGATAGGCTTTATTGGCTTTATTGCATAAACAATAGCCGAACGTAAAATACTAAAGACAGTAATATGAGGTAACTAATATATAGAGCTTGATCCACTCTAGCGCTCATTGACATGGAGTTTGGTGATATTAATGATGAGGCTTAGTCATCAAAATTATACTACGCTTTGAAATAATAAACCAGACATGAACAAAATAATCTTACTTTAAAAGTTTTTTTTTTAATGTGAGGAAAAAATCCATCTAACTTTTGTTGTTATAGACATCTCATTAGAGTCACTTTAACAAAGTGTTTATTTCCTGTTGGAGAAATGACAAACTCCAAAGTATGTTCACAATGTAATTCAAACAAACACTCGACTATCAGTAAATATCGTATTTTCCCAGATTTGGCGTTAGCTCTCTGTTTGTTTTACAAACTGTTTTAAGACCAATCATCGGTATGAAAAAAAAAAGTGAAAACTTCCGTGGTAGTGGAGTTGTCCAGTAAGTCTTGCTTCTTTGTACATTGCTTGTGAGAATCGCCTGTTTACTACTTAAGATCGGAAGTATGTAGAAAGAAAAGCCCCTAGATCTAACTTGCTGTGAAGTGTTGATTCTAGGAATACTTCAATAAAGTGAGACTTCCTGTAAGAACAGAATGAGGTAAGGAAATACTTTGAAATATTTAGATTGATTTCTCACGTTGAGGAAATTCTTGCAGTTCTAAATACAATCTAAAAAAAACAAAACATTTCGACATTTGACCTATGTTCTTTAATTAGAAACTCCACCAAGCCCGGCTGAGAAAGAAGGAAAGTTGTGCGTAGGGCTAGCTTCCCGACCCTGTAGAAAAACAACTAGCTACAGAAACACCAAACAGCAAATGTACAGAAGTCTTATACCTGGGAGAAGATGGACCTGGGGACAGTTAGAGTGACTTGCCCAGAACTGAGACGTCTGGCTGACGCTTGTTTTGGCCTATGCGACTATTCCATTTTTGGAGCCGCTAAAAATATTTTTAACATAATAAGTAGAATTTCAATTTTACTAATTTACTATAAAGTCACTATTATAACCACTCATTCCTTAAATGGTCTTGGACATTTTTTTTCTGAAAATGGCATCATTAATGGAGACGTTGATTCACTATCAATTATCTCCCTTAGTCTGTTTAACTACTGCAGTGCCACAAATAATCTGTAGACCGTCTTTCTCCATTCCTCTATGCCTTTTTAGAATCTTCTCAAGTGACAGACCTCTCCACTCTTCGATTATGTCTTCTCATCGCTTTCAGTGTCTGCCTCTTCTTTTAGCGGCCATCGTAAAGGGAAAAACCGCTATTAGGTTTGTGCAAAATGACCTCCTGTCACACTCAGATCTCGAAAGCTACAAGAAAAATGAAAAATATTATTTCACCATGCGATGTGGCTTCAAAAGTTTAGATGCAACGGCTACTTTTGGTTTTCTAAAAGCAAACCGTTTAGTTTATAAAATTAAATATGCGATTTTTTCATAAAAATACACCAATTTTAAAACAATTACATAAATGTAAGGAGCTAATGTTACAATATGTTAACAAAGACAGGCTATTTTTTATGTATTTTTGGTATCACTAAGTCAAATATATTTATAAAATGTACAATAAATGTTCGCAACAAATATAAATATTACTTATAGGTGTTTTTTCTTGTCAACGGTCTGCTAAAATGAAAAGAAAACATTTTGTTTATAAAGGTTAGGAATGCACTTTGTATGTAAATATCACGAACATTTTCTAAAATGGACCATTCATGCAGTGACTTCGTGCAGTAGCGTAACAAGTACGGTGCATCGCAGTACCGATCAGTTTCCTCAAAATTTTTAAAATAATGAGATTTTATTTTTTTTTTTGTTTAGTGCCAAAATCAGAATAAAAGACGATTATTATTGTGCGTTTTGTCTGTCGGTCGGTCTTTCCGTCTAGTTTAGTTTTAAAAAAACAACACTAAAGGCTATTGAAAATCTGATTTAACCTTGAATGTTTTTCAGAAATATTGCAATAGTTTTAAGTATCTATAATAGATTGTTCTGGATGTTTTGTGAAAAACAAATCAATGCCAACGAATGTTTGTTTACTCATCTAACTTGATATTCAAATTTAATGTCCATGCTTCAACGTTGCAATAAACACGTGATCATTAAAATATGTTGTTCCGGTTTTTTAATGTAAATAGCATATAAATGCTAAATAAAAATCTCTATACTAACTTATATTTCATTAACTATTAAGTTGTTCCGGATATTGTTTATTGAAAAACAAATTATGTCAAATGATTGCTTGAAATCGCATAATTAACTAATATTACACTTATATTATTTGACAATACATCACTAAAGTTTATTTATCGATATCAAATTGTTCCGTATGTTCAACTTATAAGAAATTTTTATCAAATGGCTTTAATTATTTCAAAAAATATCCACAATATCATGATTTTTAAATAAAAAAGTATTTTACTAGAAACGATTATTGAAAATCACTTTTTAGACTTATTTTACAGTTAATTTTCTTGCCGAAACATAACAAAAGTTGTTTAATCGATAAATATTGTTCCGGATATTGTTTTGAAAAAGAAATCTACCTACATTACTTTAATTTTCCTACAAATCGTCGCCAAAAATGTTCCGATCTTTATATGAAAAATCTACTAACACCAAATAACTGTTTGAAATCCCTCTTCTAATAAATAAAACAAATAATCTTCTTCTCATTTACGAAACTTGGTAAATCTAGATTTTTTTTTACATTAGATCTAGATTTTTTTTACACTAGAGCTTCATTTTTTACATTAGATCTAGATTTTTTTTACACTAGAGCTTCATTTTTTACATTAGATCTAGATTTTTTTTACACTAGAGCTACATTTTTTACATTAGATCTAGATTTTTTAAACCAGATTATGATTTATATTGGGTTGGGAGCGGGCAGGGTTTGAACCTGGGATCATCGATAAATCCAAAAGACAGTCCAGCGCGCAAACCGCACAACAAGGCAGCCATAATTTATACGTCCAGCGGGAGATTTCAATAAGGAAGTAAATTATCTTTAACTTTGAAGGAACATCCAAACCGTAAAACATTTCACAGAAAAAAAACATTTTTTAAAACGCCCAATGAATCTTATTACTTGAATAATCCTTGCGAATAGGCGGATCCGACAGGGATTCGACTCCGACGGGGGGTGGCCACTGAGTTTGTGAGACAACACAAACCGTCTTTGTAATCTTTTTTTTTTACCTGTTACTGTCTCTGAAGTTTTTTCTTAATTTGTTGTGTTTCCCTTAAAAAAATTCATAATTTTTGTTTCTTGCATGATCTTTTTTACAAAGCTTATTTCAACACACATTGTCTGTGTGTTACAATTTTTTTTTTACAAATTATTTCTTAATCTCCTCATTCTCGAATCTATTTTAAATTTTGCACAACAATACTTTTGTCAATGATAAACCAATAGAAATAAAAAAAGAAAACTAGGTATTAGTTATTGGTTATTAATTATTTTTTGTTATCAAACAAGGCAAAGAACTGGTACTTGACTGATATTGTGGAATACAGTTAAATAAGTCCCCTTTGTGTAGAGTAGTACGTCGTCGCTTAAAAGCTATTTTCATAAGCCCTTGACTGGCACAACAGATAACGTTATAGGTCTAAGGAGTCTTGAGCCCTCAAATGCGAATTAAATTGTATAACTTTTTTTTATAGATTGCTTTTAAAAAGCTGCCACGGTAACCTTGTTACTGATACCCCTCCTTCTTTCTCTCCCCCCCCCCCCCTTCCAAACTGGACAAGTGGTTTGATCATGGCGCATTGAGCAAACTATGAAATGGCCCTAAAAAAACAGATAATAAAAATATTTCTAATCGCACAGAATTTGTTATTGCTAGTCTAGATGTATTACAAATTTAATTACATGACTGATCCAAACTAATTGATACAACTACACTTCATATAATCTTTATTCTTTAAAAAGTATATTTTATATTTTTCTGTTTTTTTTTTTTTTAATATGCTTCAATATGGGACGAGATGTGTTGTATTATTGTATCAGCTTTTGCATTGACCTTCAGCCTTAAAATTGTTTGTGGATAATTCTAATATTAATTATTAACCATCTACTCTTTAAATTGATTTAAAAGTAGAACTAAACCAGTTTAGTTCACAGTTCACTACACGCAGAAAGTAATACATCAAATTACATATTTCTGATTAACATATCGATAGCAGGGTTCTTGTGGACGGACGTTGACTTGTAGCAACGAATTGCTGGAAGACAACGAAACTCCTGTATACGTATAATATCTTAACTAATAAAACTTGAAATAACTTGAATGTGAGCAATATAATATAAAAAATATATAACTTTTATTACGATAAAGATACATTTTAACTTGAGATCAAATAAAATAAATGTAGTAGACTTTAATATTATCATAACATGTTGTTGTTTTTTTAACAAGATCTAACGTACTACATTTCTTCTTCTTCCTTGTTCTCATTGTCATGTTCGAGCGTTCAGATGACTAGACCAATAGATGAGAGGAACTGCGCAGTGGTTTCCAAATCAGGGAGCTCTCCATACAGTTTTCTTTCTATTGGGGTGTTTTGGGGCCAGTGTCTTGTACGGGCCTCATGGTAAAGAGAACAATTTTGAAGGACATGGTCAACATTCTCTGGTGACACTCCACATGGGCAGATTTCACTGGTTCCAATTTTCAGATTCAGGAGAGCTACCAACTTCTACCAAGCGCGTCCCCAGGTGGCGGATAGGGGAAAGCCCTTAGATATAAGGGTTAGCCGTGAATTGCAAATAAACAGCCGAGGACCAACTTTAGGGAGCTACCACATTCTAGCAAGCGCGTCCTCAGGTGGCTTATAGGGGAAAGACCCTTAGACATAAGAGTTAGCTGTGAATAGCAAATAAACAGCCGAGGACCAACTTGAGGGAGCTACCAGCTTCTACCAAGCGCGTCCCCAGGTGGCGTATAGGGGAAAGACCCTTAGATATAAGGGTTAGCTGTGAATAGCAAATAAACAGCCACGGACCACCTTGAGGGAGCTACCAGCTTCTTCCAAGCGCGTCCCCAGGTGGCGTATAGGGGAAAGACCCTTAGATATAAGGGTTAGCTGTGAATAGCAAATAATCAGCCGCGGACCAACTGGTTTGCAGTCATGGAGGATGAGGTGGAGTATTCCTGTGGTTAGAATATTTACTAAAAACATCTCACAAATCCAGGGAAATGATTGCAAAAAGCGAGTATAGGGCGCTCAAATTTAAACCCGGGTAGTTGAAGCTCGTTAGCTAAAAATAGCAATTCATCTAGGAGAGAAAACTCCGAAAATAAACAACTGCTGCCTTGCAGATGATCTTGGATGATCAAAGGCAATGTGAGCACACCCAGAAAGAAAAGCAGGCTGAAGTCGGAGTCAATGGGCCTCCTGGCGCATAACACATTTACACGCAACCTCATCTATGTGGCTCACTACAAAAACACGTCTTTTTAGTCTGGCTTTCTAGAGTCGTCTGTCCTCCTTAAAACAGCTGACGACAATCCCGCAAATCTTGCATCATTCACAACGAATCGCTAACTTATTCCCTCAGTCAACGTAGAAACACACACACATGTTGCAAAACAAGAGTGCTTAAACAGATTTGATGTCCTAAGGACTAGCCTAGGGTTATCAGATATTGCGCATTCCTTAGAAAACAAAAACTTTTAACTCTTTCTCTCCTAATTGACGATGCCAACTTTTATTTGACTCCCCTTAAACAAAATTAATTTTTAGATTTATAAATTTTAATTTGTCATGTGTAAAAAGAGCATGCATTCTCCTATAATCGAATACCAAATATAACATTTTCTGATAACAAACAAGTAAGTTATTGAAGTTTAATCAGCACAAGAAAGTGAAATACAAATGGGCAAAACGAAAAATACTATCGGAAAGAGAAAAAAAATTACGGAGAGAAAGAGTTGAAGCAATACAGTTAGAGTTAATATAAGTTATTTTCTTATCTTATTTTTAAAATGTTTTTTAAAAAAGAAATTCTTATGAAAGAGGAGAAAGAAGTAAAAAAAAACAAATAAAAAAGTTAACTTTAAAAAACAAACTTAAAATGAAATATGTCGTAAGTCAAAAGTTGTCAATCTTAAGTTCCCTATTACTCAATCAAAGGGACTTTTTGAAAGGAGACATGGACTACCTGTCAAATGGAATTCTTTCTGAGTTAATGGAGAGTCTATTTCTCATTTCTATACTCTGCGTTTTGTTGACTAAATCATTTCCGAAGACGATTCCGAAACATACAGTTAAAAAATCTGAGATTTATTTACAGGCTAATCTAATAATTTGCAAGTACTTTTAATAATATGTCCTTAGACAAGAGGAAACAATTTACCAAAGTCAGCCATAACACGCAAGTCAAAGAGAGAAAAAATGAAAACAATGCCATCCGCGTATTACATTGAAGAGCCAAACATTCCCTGGGCACCAGATGGAAAAAGCATTTGGATATCGCCCATGATCAATCTCTGTGGAAAGAGCATTTGGATATCGCCCATGATCAATCTCTGTGGAAAGAGCATTTGGATATCGCCCATGATCAATCTCTGTGGAAAGAGCATTTGGATATCGCCCATGATCAATCTCTGTGGAAAGAGCATTTGGATATCGCCCATGATCAATCTCTGTGGAAAGAGCATTTGGATATCGCCCATGATCAATCTCTGTGGAAAGAGCATTTGAATATCGGCCATGATAAATCTCTGTTTAAAGAGCATTTGGATATCGCCCATGATCGCTCTCTGTTGAAAGAGCATTTGGATATCGCCCATAATCGCTCTCTGTGGAAAAAGCTTGAAGCTACAAAACGCGTTTCAAAATTAATAATCTATTATATAAACAAACAAAATGGAAAAAATAACACTTTTTAAAAAACAAAGCTTATACAAAGTGTATCAATTAGTTTGGATCAGTCATGTATTAAATTTGTAATAAGCCTCACATGACAATCTATAAACCGGACAAATTCAATTGATACCACCACTTCGGTCAAGCACTATTCTTTTTCCCTTGGAAAGAGGACTAATTCAGCTTTTACCACAACTTTATTCAAGTACTATTTCTTTCCCTTGCTTGAGATACCAAACAAAGTAATCTATTACCCATTAACTGTTTTTTTTTTTCATTTTTATGTTGTCATGTAAAAGAAATAATTGTGCGAGATTTCAGCTTGATCAGATTATGGGTGTGGTAAAAATAACGTGTACAAACTTTGCCACACAGACAGAAATTCTGGGTGAGTTGATATAAGCTTTGTACAAACAAACTGATTTCCAAGAAGCCATATTTCTTGAAAACTCTTTGTCTATTGGATTCCTTTGAATACTGACGTAAAAAAAACATTTGTTTTTCAATCAAATGACCAAATGGCTGACACCATTCAAAACGTAGAGAATTGATGACTCACCAAAGACAGATTAAGTTTATTACGTATTGAGCGGAAGCTGGTCAATCCGCTCTTAGTTTTTTTTCCTTGTGTTACTTCATCATCGCAAGGAGTTTCCCCACTGGAGATGTTTGGCGTAATGTGTCATCATTTCTTCCGTGTCATTTGTACACATTTCATTGATTTAAAGATGTCATCCCAATATTTAGATTTAAAAGGATTGATATTGATTTAAAAAATGTAACGGTAAAACCATAGTTTTCATAGCGTAACCAAGTAGCTATTTTCCCCCCTAAAATATGCATAAACTGATACATTTTAAAGGACAATCTTCAGATCCTTGAGATAACAATTATTTTATATACATCAATTTTTATCCTTTAAACGCTTTTCTTTCACCCACTCTAGTAGCACTAGTAGCAAACGGAATTTCCATTTGATGGACCAATAAAAGTTATCTTATCTTATGTTATCCAGGCTAGCAGAAGGGATAGTAATCAGAAAGAATGTCTTTATTTTGTACAGCTCAAAGGTCAGAGTCGACAAGGAACAGTTTGAAATCCAAGATGTCAAAACCCAGAATGTCGTTTACGCACAAGTGGTCAAGAAGAAACCTAAGCCTGGTGTTAAGCCAACTAAACCATCGCCCTTTATCGACGATGGTCCATCGCCGTTGTTGCTAGATGGTGGGTATGTTTGCTACTCTGCATTTTCTTTACATTAATGCCAACATTCTTTAAATATTATGAAGGTGAAAGGAATACAAAATGATAAACTCAGTCTTTTTAATTCCTTAAGTAAGAAAGCAAATGATGCCGTCACTGGCGTATCCAGAAAAGGGGGGCGGTGTTATGTCGCTCCCCTTCTGATATCTTGGCCGATTCGGTGGGGTGGGGGGGGGCGATTGCATGTACTTCCCTCCCAACACTATACCTCTGAGTGGGGGGGGGGCGATCCTATTTTTATAGAGAAATCATAGTTTGTGAACAAAATAGGTTAAATATATATATATATATATATATAATATAAACTACGTATTGATATGTGAAACCATGACATTGTATGTCGTACAACACTCTAATCTCAAATTTTATGATTACTAAATATAAAATGAAAAAGGGTCGTACCAGGTGGGAGGGGCGATAAATGCAATCGCCTTTCTCTTTTCCTCATCGGACAAACCAATACTTTTTCTTTTTGTATTATAGTTAAGAAATTACAAAATTTTAAAAAAAATCTGTCACTAATATATATATGTATAGATTAGATTCTTATATCGAGTCGCCCCACCTCTATTCCTTAATCCCAACTGCAATCATTAGTAGAAATTATAAAAAGTAGCGAGGAATAATCGTTTTCATTCTACCGCCCCTCCCCTTTCCAGACAGAGTTTATGTAATTTCACAAAAATTTATCATAATTATTTTAAGAAAGACTTTGCTTTGGAAAAGTTAGAATTCAAACGAAATTTTTCACTATAAGAGTCACGAATGAGATGAGTTCTAAACCCTCATAATTTTTACCTAGTCGCCATTTCCAACCTTTACTCAATCTGATATTTTTCTATGGGACTATAACTCACAATTTATACTTAAATTTTATTGAATATTATTTATCGAATCCTCAAAGCCTTAATCTAAATATGTGGGGTATCTTAATTTTTTTCAAGGTACAAATTGTTTTTTTTTTTTTTTTGCAATGCATTAAGGGCCTATAAATTCAGAATAAAAGAATATTTTTCAAGTATAACATTATTCAAAAGGTTCTTTTTAAATAGGATGACTAATGAGCTTAGGTCAGGAGAATGCGTTTCTTCAGTGAAGAATGCAAGAAAATGCTTTTGGCGTCGTGGCTTCGCCCCGAACCCCACTAATTAATAATAAGCTGTAGATATCAGGAGAATGCGTTTCTGTGGTAAAGAATGCAAGAAAACGCTTTTGGCGTCGGGTTTCGCCCCGAACCCCACTGTTGAATAATGAGCTGTAGATGTCAGGAGAATGCGTTTCTCAAGTGAAATATTCAAGAAAACGCTTATGGATTTGGGGTTTTGCCCCGAACCCCACTGGGGAAGCTTACAGCGCTCCCCCAGACCCCCAAGCTTGCAAGAGAAAGGCCTGAATATGACTGTTTTTGTTGTTTTTTTTCGCCGAAGGTTGAGAAATACTGCTTTTTAAAATTCTCATATGTATGCATAGGGTTAGGGTTAGGGTTAACTGGGCAATAGGGTTAGGGTTTGGAAAAAAATCGCCCCCCCCCCCAATCCAAAGTTCTGGATCCGCTAGTGGATGCGGTTCTCTTTTCCCTGCTTTCAGAGAGGTCAAAGCAGTGGCGTAGCTGGGGGGGGGGATTTGAAAATTCAATTAAGGGGGACCCCAAATGAGTGTTTTTTACTTTAAATATTAAATATTACTCAAAATGCAGGGGCCCCCAAAGAGGTCAAGCCACCCATGCCTCACTAAATGATGGCGAACTCCTACCTACGCCCCTGGCTCAAACTATTCAACTATTTCAAAGAAATAGCCAAAAATTGAAAAGAAGAAAAACAATTAAAAAAACATACCTTTTTAAAAAAATAAATTATATTAAGTGTAATTGTTACAATTAGTTTGGATATTATAGTATTTATCACCGACCTATTCATACTTAAACTGTGCGATTAGAGATATTTTTTACCAATGGACCTCATTCACCAATCGTAAACAAACAACTTTTTACCACGTGATAATATTGATACAACAATGAAAAAAAAACGTATCACGTGACAGCCTTTATGGGTTAAGTAATTTGTATAGAAGAGATAGAGAACCACGTGGCTAAATGTTGTTTGTTTACGATTGGTGAATGAGGTCCATTGTTTTCATTGTTTCCATTTAGCTCATACTTTTCTCAATGCTCTACGATCCTATCCCGTGTCTGGATCAGTTCTGAAAGGGGGGTATCTTTGTGAATGTTTGCAGTATCGTTTCATTACCAATAGTTAATTTAATTGACATTTGTGTTGTCAGATAAAAGAAATAATTATGCGAAATTGAGTATGGGAGAAATAACGTGTACAAACTTTTTACCATTCAGACAAACAAACAGACAGACAGAATGAGTTGATAAAAGCTTTGTAAAAAAACAACCAAATTCTGTAATAATATTTTTTTAGTCCAACATCATCGTCATTATCTGTCCCTTGACTTTCGTGGTAGCGGTGCTGTGACAGTTGACGTGACCAAATCCCTTCACTTTTCCTGGTCAGCAGGTGAACGATCTGACATGGATTTCAATGGTTTCGTCTTTGTCATGGCATTTTATTGGGTTTAATATAAGTTTTGGTGGCACCCATCTCCTCTCCAAGACCAATTTTTCTTTAAATTTTTGTCCCGAAGATGGAAAACACATTGTAACAGTCTAAACTTTTCTCTTGGCACTGTCTTAGTCAATAAATGTAACATCACTGCACACTGTGTTACCAAAAAAAAAGCAGATTAACATTACTTGTGTAAATTTTCTCCTGTAGTTTACATGAAAAGCCTTGTCCCTGTTTTACCATGCTCAAAGCTACAGCAATTTAATTTTCAACATCTCTATCAGGGGCGTAGCTAGGAATTTCCCATCATTTGGGGATTCGGGGGGCTTGACCACTTTGAGGACCCCTGCATTTTGCATAATATTTAATATTTAATTTTAAAAACACTTATTTGGGGCCTCCAACATGTGGAGGCCCTGGTGGGGGGGGGAGTCAAAGTCTCCCCTCTCCTCCCCCACCCTAGCTACGCCACTGATTTCTATTTAGTTAGGGAATCTGAACATTAAAAATAAAAGTAAAATTTATAAAATTCTAAATGTTGCTAGTAGGATCATTAACAACAAACTAACCGACATTGGACACGTATTCGAGAAAATTTTTTTAAAGAAATATCACAACGTTTCAACACGACTGTAACACTTTATCATCACAAGCGTAATATAAGTCATTGATCACAAAAAGAAATCATCATTATTTTCATTTCTTTTATTCATATTAGGAATATTGAAATTTGTAATGTTCTAGAGAAACTGTAGTATGGACGTATGCTTTGATATACTTTGTCGGTTTTAGAAGACTATGGCGTTAAAAGGACTATTGATTTCTGAAATTTCCGAATGTAATGCTGGATTGATTCAAGAATTTAATAATAAATGTTCGGTAAAATTTTGCGCATTGTCTTGATCTAACTAAATGCTAGAATATTAAAAGGTGTACTAGATCTATACATTCGCTTAACCAACATTCTTTCTCTAGGAGAAGGGGGAGGGGCGGGGTAAAAAAAATGTTCCATTGATTTTTGAGATTCCCGAAAGGGGAATAGACGCTAATAGTTTTGTGTGGTCTGTCTGTCAGTTCGTCCGTTCGTCCCGTTTAGATCTCGTAAACTAGAAAAGATATTGAAAATTCGACATCATGATATATTAGACCATTTAAAATTCTGATGCAACGTCTATTTTTTTCTTTTCTGAAAGCGAAAAAAAATAGTTTTTAAAATCAACTATGCAAGAAGTTGTTTTTTTTTTTTATAAAAATAAACCGTTTTTTTTACAACTATTCACTATTAACAGTAACAAACACAGGAGACTATTTAGTAAGGGATAAAACTATTTACAATATTTTAAACACATTTATGCAAACGGTTTTAGATTATATGTTGTTGTTTTTTTTAATTGTATTACTTAGTTAAGTAGTCTCAGTTGTCACGTATTACGAACTGAATTCTACTTTTAAATGGCTTGCCTAGGGGAACGTGACAATAGAAAAGCAGTTGTGTCACTTGTCTTAAAGTCTGAATTTAATCAAAGACTTACAATGAATAATAAAAAAAAAATGACACAAGAAATCGGAAGGTAAAATATCAACTTAATGTTTAATCATAATATAACTCAATACAAAATGGAAGGGTTGACCAAAACCCTTTTACAAAAATGGCATGTAAAAATATTACAATACAATAGTTTGAAAATATAATTACAAATACAAGCAAGGCCTTGAAAAAAGAAAAATCTTAACTTACACGATCAATTGGTATACCACGCACGGGTCACGCAATGTCTCCGCTATACTGTCTCACGGCTGTCTCCGTATGTCTGTCCGTCAACGTCACGCGGGCGGTCTTTATATAATCTACCGCGCGTCGATCTCAAGACAAATCTAGGAATTTCTCGAACCAAATACGTCATCAATTTCCCAGATCTAGAACGCTCTTCAAAGAGACAGAAAAAAAAAAACACCCTCCTTTCAACCAGAGGTACACACACAGGTCAAGGACCGGTCACTGTCTGTGTGGCTTGACGAATAAAAAAGAAAAAAAAAACTTATTACACAAGGGGCGGACAACCTACCCGTCTCTCGACCGCAACAGGTCAAAGAAAGAAAAAAAACAACGCCTAGATACGTAACACAGTCCTAAAACTACCTATGCTTACAAAAAATTTTTTTACTTTTATTTTTAAGGAGAAAAAATCTGTTTAATATGCGTACAAGTGGAATATAATTGAAAACAACAATTAATAAGTAGGGTTTTACACGTGAACTGCATGTACACAAGGTAAAACACAGATACTACGTATTATAGATCAACGTTTTATTTATTGAGGTTTTGATTTAGAGATTCCCCCTTTACAAAACAATTAGATATATCAGATAATCATTCAATAACATCAGTTAGGCCAGGGTCACATTAAAGGATTATTGAAAGGATGATTACAGTCTGTTACAAAGCAACGTAAACTAAAGCATCACCTACAGTCGACGCAGACAAAGTCGTTGTATATAATAATAATATAATATTATCCTTAAGGAAATTTATCTTACACTTGTGCAATAAAAATAACAATATGGTCATTTGGAGCTGCTCCGCGACGATATGCAAGGTTTGTGGGTCCTTTTAACAGTGTCAACTGAAATTTTCTGGTGATGTGGTGTTATGAAGTGTGTCTGTATGTTTGGGTGTTTCTAAGGTGAAGATGTGAAGAAGTTAGCGATTGGTTCCAAATGGTGCAAGATATGTGGCTTTGTCTTCAACGGTCTTAGTTAGGACAGTTGACTCCACAACGCCTGACTGAAATGAAGTGTTATTGTAGTGAGTTAGATTTTGTATATATATAATAGTATTTATATCATTACTAAAGTCTACCACATTTATTTCATATATAAGAAAATATATATCTTTCTATTTATCTGTGCTCTTTTCTTTCTAAATAGAGACAAATGGCAACGCAATTCCCACTGGAAGTCTGGTCAAAGAATCTATTTTTAAACTGGTGGACGATGGCTATAGAAAATTTATTTCATCACAGGTAATGAATGAATGTAAACTGGTTTTAAAGATTCTGGAACTATCGATATCCGAATGTCTAAGTTGAGAGCAGGTAATGAAACTAACAGTAACTATTACTAGAATTAATACAGGTAATAGAATGAATGCAAACTAGTTTTATGGGAGCCGTAGCAGCCGTTGAACGTAAACGTCTAGAGCAGGTAATGAGAGCAATGTTAGAATTAATACAGGTAATGGAATGAATGCAAACTAGCTTTAGGAATTTGTTATTTGCTTTAAATACCAAATAAGATCAAATGTCATGAGTTTACTTAGGCCAGAGTATTTACCGAGCGTAATTCTTTTTAGTTCAATAAAAATTTTAAAAGATTTATTTATTTTGTATACTTTTATTAAAAGTAAAGTAAAGTTTCCATTTTAGACCTTGCGATCTATGGGGCAGATGATGTTAAGGTCATCTTGCAGGGTGTTGTGTGGCCAGCACAACGATCAACCGCCTTTACTTTCCCCAACTAGTCATGTACCCATTAGAGTTGCGTGAATTAAGGGACGCCCTAAAATTCCCGAAAATGAAAATCCCAGTCTTCACCGAGATTCGAACCCAGGACCTTAGGTTCGGAAGCCAAGAGCTTAACTATTCGACCACCGCACCACCCTGTATATTCTTAGGGTGAATAAAAATGCAAAATAAAATATTTTATATTATCAAGAAATATACGGTACCTTAGTTTGAAGTTTGCGTGAAAGGCAAAATCTCCAATATTTTTTAAAATCATTTCTTTTCTAACATCCAGGGGTACATCTCATTTCAAAAAGTATTGTTAGTGTTTATATTGATATAAATTTTGGAGAACATTTTTAGGACTTATTGTTTGTCGTTAAACACGCCCTGTTGCAAAAACATTTTCGACATAGTCAAGTTACGTAACTTAAGTTCTCCTTTTAGGCCTTACGAGCTTTTGAGCGGATGATGCAAAAGTCATCTGTTTCTATGACCGACGGTTAACGAGGGCGTCATGTGGCTAGTAAAACGGCCAAGGGTCTTTACTTTCTCCAATCAATGACAGGTAGCCATTATGTTGGGTGGACTCAGTGGAGTCCTAAAAATCCCGAAATTTAAAATCCCAGTCTTTACCAAGATTCGAGATTTCGGTATGATTTATCCTAAAGATTCCCTTCATTTTAAAATGAGAAAATCTCCAAAAACTGAAATATTATATACCTCTATTCAACTCGTACCTTCCTGGAAACTAAAAAAAAAATGAACACGGATCTCGAAAAAGGCTCTAACAATTTTCCTATAAATTTGACCGTTGATTTCTATCACTGAGAAAAGAATCACAGAGTCCTTTGTCAGTTTGCAAAAATATAGTGGCCGATATAATTTTTCAAAGTAAAAAAAAGAGAAAAAAAATTAATTTGGCTATAGAACTAGAAAATAATTATCTTGATCTGACTGTATGTCTTTGACTTTTTCTGCATTTATTCAAGAGTTTAATGAATTAATGTTTAGGCTCATTTTGCGCATTGCCTTCCGAGTCTAGATCTAAGGGCCTATCATTAAAATGTGTGGTAGATCTATACATTCGCATTACCAGTATTCTTAATCTGGGGGTGGGAGCGTGGCGGGCTTAAAATGTTTCTTTTTTCTTTTTAAAAATCTAAGATTCATTAAGTATTGAGAGAAAAACAATCGCTCTATAAGTTGTATAAAGAAGCTATTGTTGTTTTTTTTTTATATAAATAATTTTTTTTTTCTTGTTTTTATTTCTATTTGTAGCTTAAAACTGCTGATGACGTACATCAAAGACTTGCTACACTGGAACAGACCCAGTCCAAGCTCAGCACAGACTTCAATGACTTCAAAGAGCAAGTGCTGAAAGACATGCAAGCCTTGCACATCGTCACGGAGCAGCTCCAAATGAGCGTTCAAAAATCCATCGACCAGCAGGAGAAGTTTGCGCTCAGCGTCCACGACCAGTTCACGGAAACGGCTGACCACCTGGGCGGACAGCTGATGAGCGTTTTAAAAGAGCTCCAAGAGGTCAGCAACAACCACAAGCACATGGTCACCTCCTTATCCCTGATCGTCAGCAGCTACGTCTGCCCAACGGTCCAGAGAGAGAAACAAGGAAAGAAGATCCATGTCAAACAATGAACGCAGATAAATCCGCATCTAAACTATAGGCTAACATAACTTAACTATTCCTATTGGAAACTATTCCATTATCTTTATAGTCGTGTTCCGAGTACATTGTGTTATATACTGGCGCCTTTCCACGTCTTACTTAAGTTATTCTGTGTTCTTGAATAGTGAGCTTTTGTGAGCGTTTAGTTGAGTTTCTATCAACAAATAGTCATGAATATTACCGGCTGCTAAAATACAATGAATAGAGGGATGAATTATACCTAGCATGAGTGGCCTCCCTTAGGCCCAGCCGTGCACGTAGCGAGTGTTTTAATGTGCCTTGTCTTCATCTATAGACCTATGGCGAACATTCATTTATCCTTCTCAAATGGATCGAAACTTTTATTGAATAGAACAATTTTAATGAGTAAAGAGTTTAAACACAATTTTTATAAATGTAATACACATTTAGGAGCAATGCCTACAAGCAATGATAAAATGAACTTCTCTTCATTACATGTTATTGAACTCTAATATGTGATATTATTGAATAATTAACCATTTGCTTTCTGGATTATCTTAACATTTTCCTAGACGATCTTTTATTCTAGTGCGGAAATGTCCATCTGTCAAGACGTCTACTGTGTTTAGATCTCAATAACTAGAAAATGTATTGAAACATTCGATTTTATAATGTTTTATAAGTTGCTAAGTTTAGGTACAATGACTACTATCTGACGTCGGAAGAATAAAACCCTCTTCATTTTCTAAATTAAATGTTAAATCTTTTTAAAAATTAAAATAAACTAATTTAAACAATAAGTAAAAGACTTCAAAATAAAAAAAAAGTTACTATTAATAGTAATAAAGGCTAACTCATATGTGAGTCTTTATTCTGTGTGTGCATGACATAGATTGAGTCTAAAAATGAAACTATATATTACTATTTCGTATGTTCTTTTGGTAGCTACTAATTACCTACAAAAAATTTTAAGCAAATGTACATTCTATGCACATTATGACACGCTTTTTTAAAAGAACATTTAATAAGCAGTTATTTGTTATATCTTGTTATATTTGAACTAAAGCATTCATTTGAGAGAGAAAGAGAGAGAGAGAGAGAGTCAAAGCACCCTTGATACTTGATCTAAGTAAATGAAATCTTGCAAAGGCAGAAGAGAGAAATTGGAGACTCGCTGGCCCATTTACTACCTGACTTGATCTCGAAGGTCGCCACACTTTGTCATCAGTGCATCTACTAGAAAGAAATAATCTCGAGCCTTAGTGAGCATATCACTTAAAAATGCCCCCCCCCCCCCCCCCAAAGTGCGTGGCTCCATATTCATCTAGTTCCTATTTCGGGTGCCTCCAAGAGTGCATCATAATGATTACGGTTAAAAGATGACATACATCAGATGTTGAAATACGTTTGTTCTTCTTTTTATCTATATGTAGAATGCCATAAAATGTTTTATTGCTGGCCGGTATTCAGACAGGGAAATGAGTGATCACAGGCAAGCTTTTTTAGATCAGCCATATCATTAAATTTGTAATAGATCTACACTAACAATAGATCTGTGCGATTAGAATTATATTTTTTTTTACAATTGTTTTTGTTTAGCGCAATTTCATGCTTTTAGTTTTCTCACTACGCTTTGATTCTATCACTTGTTTGAAACAGTTGGAAAAAGGTGGCGGGAAAAGAGCGGGATATCTGGGTGATCGCTTTTTAAATGTATTAAAAAAAAAAGGGAACGACTTGTGGGCTAAAGCCTTCTCAGGCTTCTCAATCCAATGTGGTAACCACTCTACTAACGCATAGTATTTGAACATGGAAGATTGTGTAGTTATCTATTGTTTCTATTTCATGTTTGTGTTCACCAAGCCTCAAACAACAATCTATAAAGGGGACTAATTCAGCTTATACCACCACTTCAGTCAATTACTATTTCTTTCCATTGTTTGAGATTCCAAACAAAATAATGTATAACCAATAGTTAATTAACTAATTGGTTAATTTTTTGAAAATTCACTCTAGTATTGTCAGGTAAAAGAAAAAAATTGTACAAAAGTTTAGCTTGATACGAGATTTTGAGTGTCGGAGAATAGCGTGGACAAACATTTGGCCAGGAGGACAGACAGAGAGGGAGCTTTGTAAAAACAAACAAACAATGTTTTAATTCTTGAAAAAGAAATTCATTGTGTGCTGGGGCAGGAAAAGTTTTATCGGATCGTATGTTCATAACGAGATAAGACTTCCAGTGTTATTTTCCTCAGGCAAACAGAACAATCTACAACATCACTGTATAACAATTGTTATCCGGCAAAATGTCTTGCTATAATTTAACCGTTCTCTTCTCACGGTATTTACGTTCTTGGATCAGAATAAGTAATTCATAATTGGGTATTTCGTGTTTGTTATACTTCCTTATTACAGTCAAAGCGTTTGTTGTTCTCTTTGTGTGTTGTCATTGTTTTGGTTTTATAGTGAATATAAAATTATTTTTTTGGGGGGTTATTAATAGCTTCTTCTTAATAAGCCTTCCATCTCAAGCTAAGTTAATCTCAACAGTGCATTCGCTAACCCCCTAAGTATCTAAAGGATACTTACTCCAACATTCTAATTAATTCTCCATGGTGCACTTAATACACTTAAGCTGTTAGTTTCAATAGTTATAAAGAGCATGGAACCGGTATATGACCTGCTTCTTTTTTTTACATATTAGCTCACTCTGTCTGATAAAAAGTTTGTACAAGTTATTTCTCCGACACCCAATCTCACATCAAGCTGAAATTTTGCAAATTTTCTTTTACCTGACGAAACAATAATCAATAAACAAAACAACAATCAGTTATTGAACTATTAATAATTAATTATTTTGTATGGTACCTTGAACAAGTTGACTAAGGCGGTGGTATAAGCTGAATTAGTCCTCTTATGGATCACCGCTTCAAAGAAAGTTTGAAAACAAACAATAGATAACTATACAATCTGTGCTTGGTAAGCACTTCACTAGCAGAGCGGTTATTTTATCGGCTTAGGGAGACTTGAGACAAGAATTCGAATTCAGGTCGTCCCCCCACCCCTTTTTTTTTTTTTTTTTTTAATAAATGTTTCCCCAGATATCCCTTTAGTTCTCCCCCCCCCCCCCCCCCCCCCATTTTCCCAAATGGTACAGATAAAAAGCTAAAAGCATGAAATAGCGCTAAACAATATCAATTGGTAAAAATATTTCTAAATCTCACATTATTGTTGTTGGTCTTAATTAATTGATACAATTACCTTCGTATAAGAATTGTTGTTTTTTTTAAGTAGTTTTCATATTTTTCTTGTATTTGTCCTTAGAGTTGAATCTAAGACTCTAGGAGCTCCAGGCCAATGCGGGTGGAAACGATCGTAGGAGGAAACGATTAGGCCAAAGGGTAGCAAAAGAAGACTCCCATGAGGGTGCCTAAGGGATGCGAGAGCATCCTCATTGCACTGTGCGGGGTTGTAAAAGAGCTCCCACAACCTTTTCACAATCCAGGCGCCGTTCATCAAGGGGCCGTTTCATTAATGGCGTGTCCCGTACGGTTAGCCTGGTACAGAAAAGGAAAATGGTGGGGGTCCCAGTGAATGCGGCCTCTGTCCTCGAGTCTGACACCCCGGTTAGGCCGGTGAGAGGGAGCTTTTGTTCGCTTTTGCTGGCCTAGAGTTCCAACAGCCGATATCTCAACTCTACATGGCAGTTTCAAGAGGACAAGTACTTGTAGAGCTTAAGCCAAGACTCACAGTGACTTGATAGCTGAAGTCTATGTCTCACTGTTTATTTTATAACTGTAAATAAATACATCGTCTATTATTACCTTCTTTTGTTGAGTGCTTGCCTTGGATTTACTACAATATTTTGATAATAATAACTATAATAATAATAATAATATCTCATAATTTAAGAAAAACTGAGATAGAAAAACAAAGAAAATATGGAAACCTAGGCTTGGCGATTAAGCGTCTATGGAAATTGTCCAAAATAACAATATACCCAATTGTTATATCAACCGAGGGAATAATAACAACTGACCTCACAGACACCTTCAAGGCCCTTAACACTTCTAGGAACATCCTCGTTGCCTGTCAGAGGGCGGTACTGCTGCAGACCTGCCACATCACCAGAAAATTCCTCAGTGGAAACTGTTAAAGGGACTACGATGAATTTTGTTTCTCTTTAGCGAAACTCGACCCTTGCAGCGCCAGAGAATGACTACTCGTTCATTTCTAACATAATAATAATATTAATATAACAAATACAATTATATCGGTTGAAATTGTGGTTTGTGACTGCTGCATTATGAGGCACACTTTAGAAAAAAACAACGTTTGATCCACATTTTAAAGATTAAAAAAAAATGAATTCACTGGCAGTATAAAACCCTGGGGCTTACATTCTCCATACGAACAGAACGAGAACACAATAGAAGAACAATTCTTAACTGCAATTATACTAGTACAAGAGTTGATCTCTTTCTATTTCTACTATAAACTCCAACTTTCGTCATTGCCAAAATTTAAATTATTAATTTTGACCTTTTCTCTCTGTCCTATCGATTTTAAAATTTCGCACGTGACATACCACATACCATTAAAAATTTGAAAGAGATTACTTTATTCATTATTGAATACATTTTTTTTCATCTTTCTTTATTGTAAAAGCTATGGAACTCAAGGAAACTAACAATTATGTTATATTTTACTTACTACTGAGTATCAGTAATATCCCTTTAGCATATGATCGCCCCCCCCCCCCCCAGGCAAAGGTAATATATATTATTGGTACATAAAGTAGGAATGGATATATCTTATGTATTTATTACTAGTTTTAAATCGAGGTATCACTGCAGACATTGGCTCAAAGTCCAGTAGAAAAATTATGAAAATGGCTTCCCCAGGTTAATCATGGAGTTACGATTTACTTTCAGTTTCAGCCAGTACTGTAATAATGAGCTTTTAAAATCAACCTTCGTACCACAACGTATCAAGCAGGAAGTCATATCCATGACATAAACAGTCGATAGTCTGTTCGAATGGCTTGTATTCCTCCACTCCGCTTTAATATGCACAACGTCCAACTTGTGAAGTAGGCCTTGGACCAGATAGTTGGTTGTTTTTAAACGTCGAGTTCTCAAAGTGTCGTTAAGTGTCGGCGTTTTCCCGTAACCTACTTACCAAAGTGTATAGATCAAGTTCGAGCTAGAAGGACAAAGTTAGTTTATAAAGTATACACACTTCTAAGAAAACCACTTATAATGAGGACAGTATTTTTTCAATTAAATACAGTTTTTAAATTTTAATGGACATGTAGTAGTTGGAGACTGTTTATCAAGAGTCAAGTTATTTCGCTTGATGGTATATCTGCAAAGGTAGGATTAGCGCTGTCTAGAATTATAATGTTAATATATAATTGAACTTGTATATATGTTTAAGCGCTTGTGTTTAAGCTGCTTATGTGATTATGAGTGTATTTTTTTCTTTTTTTCTTGTCTTTAGAAACAGTAGGAACCCTATATATATATAAAGAGAGAGAGAGAGAGAGAGAGAGAGAGAGAGAAAGATGTGTGTGTGTGTATGTGTGACTGTGTCTACGTAGGATACGTACTTTTAAAAAAAAAATTTGAAACCGCCCTGAAGTAATAAAGTCTTCATGACAATTTTTTTAAACAATATTTACTATATAAAAGAAAATCCGTCTGTTAAAACACTGAATGGTACATTTAGGAAAGTAAACATTTGGATGACAGGGTGTAAGTGTGTCATCGAGGACAAGAAAGATTGATATATACAAAACTTGACCCTTGGCCTGATACCTCATACGAGTTTGTGAATGTTAATTAAGGAATTAAAATCTGCCAAGTTGAGGGTTTTCCCTGGCTGATTCACGCAACGCATTCCTTTCTCTAATACCACTTGGGAAGAAGGAGCGCTTGTACAAGTTAGTCCTAGCAAATGGAATAAGAAATGTGCCTCTATTATTGTGTCTTTCTGAGTATTTTATTTTTTAGTTGTTTTTTTTCTATTTGTAAATTATGGTTCAATCTTTTAAGTATTACTGCTACTTTACTTTTGAGTCTTCTAGCCTGAAGGGTCTCAGTGATTTTACTGAAGGTGTTACTCTAATCAAATCTGAATATACATGTATTATGAATCTTACAATTCTATTATAGTACCCTAGTTTTCCTGAATTACGGGTTCCTAGATATAAGCTAATATTGGTCTAGTTTAGGTTAAATAGCATTTTAGTTTTATATTCTTGTTTGAATTGTAGAAATTTCCATTAATAAGATCTAATCAATTTATTGTCAATATGGGGATTCCATGATAACATTTCATTTATTATAACACTTTCGTATTTGGAGTTTTTGTTTTTGTAAGTACGTAACCGTGACTAACGGAAGTGGTTTTCCTTTGTTTTAGCTTTTGTGTTACTCTTTATAAGTGGCATTTTTCTGGTTGGAAAGACATACTCCAATTCGATTCCCATTTCTGTAATTCATCTAATTCTCTTTGTAACAGTTCAGTATCTTCTCCAGACCTAATGTAGTTTGGTAGGTCATAATGTGAATTTGAAAGAGTAGCGGGCCTAAGATTTTTACTTGAGGTAAACCAAAGTTTTCTAGTATTCGTGTTGATTTAAAACAATTTATTTTTACAGTTTGTCTTCTCCCTTTAGTAATAATAATATTAATTTAATTTATAGAGCGCTGTTAACTAACAAAATGTAGACTCAAGGCGCTGTGATAACATTACAAACATAAACACGAGACCTAAAATGACAAACTAATCTAAACAAGTTTTAACCAGATAGGTCTTAATGTTCTTCTTGAAAGTAGTGTAGCAGGTTGCCTCTCTTAGATCAATGGGGAATGAGTTCCAAACCTTTGGTCCGTGCACTGAGAAAGCCAGCGGACCTTAGCTTTTGTGAGAGAAACGTGGCACTACTAGAAGCATTGAGACAACTCAGCGCAGGGCTCTCTGTGGGACATATGGAGGGATCAGTTCGCTAAGGTACAAGGGCATTTCTTTACAATAGATACACTGATGACAAAGTGTGGCCACCTTTCGCAATTCATGTGTGTTTTGACTCTTTTGAGTCTCTTTTTGATTGCTTCAGCCTCATGTCGCTTTGTTTACAAGAAATCCTGAATCCATTGATTCAGTGAACCGATTGTACAGAAATATTGTAACTTTTTAAGCAAGCTATGGTGATGAACTTTGTGTTAAGCTGTAGAAAAGTCCATAAAATAACATCTATATGGCTCATTATTATCTGAGCCTTATGACAAATCATGTGTTAGACCTATGAGTTTACATGACTTACATCTCCAAAAGCTATGTTGTTATGGGGTAAGGACTTTATGTTTGTCTAAGGGGCTTATTATTTTGCTATTTATTATATGTTCTAGGATTTTACATGTCATAATAAATAGTGATACGCTCTGTAGATCAGATTTATCTCCTTTTTTAAATAGTGAAGTGACAGTAGTTTCTTGGTACTCTGCCCTGATTAAGAGATGCCTGAAAAAGTTTTTTGAACACGAATGCTCGCTCGTGGCTTAGTTCTTGAAGCAATCTAGCTATAATACCATCTGGTCCAAATGCTTCATTTTGTTAGCTAATAGTTTTAGGATCCCCTTTTCTTGTATATCTATATATCCTATGATTTCGACTTGGGTTAAGATAAGCCATTGTCTCTTGGGGCTGAAAATGCTGATGCAAAGAATTTATTTTGAAGGTTGATTTTAGTTTCATTATCATTATTTGTTATCTTCTCGTCTCCTTTAAAGGGGGCTTCTTCCGCTGTTTCCATATCATGGATTTAATGTATGACAACATAGTTTTTTTTTTCCAACTTACGTATTTGCTCTGCAGCTGTCAGCTAACGTTTGGGGTTAGGTTGTTAATTTTAAGATACTTTTTCTCCTTTAAACTTTTATTATAGGTTTTCATTCTGTTAGCACATTTTTTATTTTGTAATTAAACAAGTGCTATATGTGGAACCCACTTTAGTTTTGGAATGATTACTGTTTTTATTCCATTATTTATTGTAACAATATCATGGTCAGATTGTCCTGGGATAATGTCATAATCTTCCACTAATTAAGGTCTGTTAGTAAAGAAGAGATCTAATCAATCTAATGGGTTGTTTAATATAGTTCTTTTGTTTTTATAACTCTTATTTGGAAGAGGACTATTGCCTCTTTTTGGACTTTTACTATATGGGAGTATATTTAGCCTCTATTTGGTTACTCCAGCATCATACTGTTTTTTTTTTAAAGTTTATTACCTAGGTTGGGGGGTTGCTGAATTAGTTGTTTTTTTTAATAATGTGATATACACTTACATTGTGAAATGTTCCTATAAATATTTCCCTTATATCCTTAAGGTTTTGATTTGATCTATAGTTAATATTTCCAATGATATGTATTGGAGATGAAAGTCATACATATTTAACTAAGTATGTGCATATCAAACAATATTTATACAAATTGAATATAACGTGCTGGTATCAAAAGGAAACATGTTTAAAAACTACATCACGTGACTTCTTCACATTGTCTTTTAATAGCTTAAGTTTTAAAGAAAAAAGAAAAAGTATATAATACAATGTCCTTGAATCTCGCTAAAAAAATTATATTTAAAAACAAATTATTTGACTATTTAAGACACTTTTACTTCCTGGACCGCTAAATTTGAAACTCTTGCGCAAGCCAACACCTCATGTCCTTGTCAACCCCCTCCCCCAATTCTTTTATACTTTTGTAACACACGCTTCCCTCTGGCTGATAGTGGCATAAATTATATTTATATATGGAAGATAAGGTACACATTTAAATCGTTTTCATTCCTGCCTGAGTTACGTCACATGCCCAAAGCAAACACTTGATTAATGTCGACAGTGTAGTGTGTTCATAACATACATGTATGCGTTTTTTTTAATGTAAAAGTCCTCTGTAAACACTTCTGGCTGTCAAAAGATGGTTTCTGACAAAGGGTTAAAAAGATTTTTTTTCCAAACATACATTGCCCTGGTGTCGGTGTTTTTTCATCTGCATGGGTATGAAGCTCGTTCTTCTTTATTATGCAAAAACTTCGTATTTTTGTTTCATTGCTTCATTACTTACATCTCAAAGTGGTAACGAACAACCGATAACGGAAATTAAACAACTGTCATTAGTTGAAACTGGAATTATAAAAAGAAGCGAAACTAAATAGAACAATGTGATGGTAAAAAATGTACATTATTGATAAAAAAAACTTCCTCTTTCAGACCAATTATCCTAGCAATCAGTGGATCAGAGTTTACACGGATGGCTCAACCCATAAAGCCACCACAAATGAAGGAGCTGGAATACTTATCGAATTTTCAGATGGAGGAAAACTAGAAAAATCCATTGCAACTGGAGAGCTCCCTGACAGTCACAGAGCAGAATGGGAAGCACTAGCACTGGCTGCTACCATGCTAGCAAATCATCCAAGTTCCCTACTCAGTCAGATTGTCTTTCTAACCGATGCGAAAACAACCCTCCAAAGCTTGCAAAACTCTGATTCATCTTATATTAAACACCTCAGAACAGCACTTACAAAGCTCAACAACAACAGCAAAAAAACTGTTATTCAATGGATACCAGCTCATATAGAACTAGAAGAAAAGAGAAGGCTGACACACTCGCCAAGAGTGGGAGAACTAACACACTAATAAACTCTGTACTCTATCCAGAAGAATGGAAGAAATTAATCGTAAATAAATTAAATGAGAAATGGACGAGCTCTCATCCAAATCACAAGAAAGATGACGCTTACTATAAGCTATCCCGACAAGACCAACGTCTAATCTTTCGACTCAGGACCGGACACAACAGAATGCGACAACACATGTACCGGAAGCTCAAAATTGGAACCAGTGAAATCTGCCAATGTGGAGTATCACCAGAGAATGCAGACCACGTCCTCCAAAACTGCTTTCTTTACCAAGAGGCCTGTATAAGACATTGGCCCCAAATCACCCCAATAGAAAGGAAACTGTATGGAGAGCTCCCTGATTTGGAAACCACTGTGCAGTTCATCTCATGTATTGGTCTACTCATCTGAACACTCCAATAATAACAATGAGAACGAAGAAGAAGAAGAAGACCTAAAGATCTTCTGGTTTCTGTGGCCTACGATTAACGATGGTGTCACACGGCCAGCACAATGACCAACCGCCTTTACCTTTCCAAAACTAATGTCAGGTACCCATTAGAGCTGGATGGACTTGCATGCTCAGAGATCTAATACAATAAAAATTTCAGCTTGATGAGAGATTGGATGTAGGAGAAATAACGTGTACAAACTTTTGGGTAGACAGACAGAGTGAGTTGATAAAAGATTTGTAAAAGAAATGAAAGAAAAAGAAAAATGGAATGTGAATATTTTAAAATATTTATCTGTGTAATTCTTTTTCTTGAGAATGAGTCGGATGAACTTAGGTGACAGCTTAGTTGACAGATGAAAAGAATCCATCTTTATGGGCGCCCAGACGACTGAATTACTTTCTTATTCTCTACGTCTAAATGCTTTCCCCAATCGAGACCAATCGTCAACACTGACCTGCGACCATGATACATGTGGGCAGTGGAGACCAATAGCTTGTTGTCACGTGGTACAGGCCTGTGACGTGGCAACAAATTATTGTCCACAGCCTTCAGGATGTGACGTTGCAGGTCAGTGTTCAGGCCTTTTATGACGATTGGTCTCGTTCAAATCCGTTTCGCATCATTTACAAGCGCTATCAAATTTAACAGAGGAACTATAACCAAGTTTAAGCATTTGATATATATGTTTATAACTTTTTTTTTAGAAAATACTGTCTTATATTAGAAAACAATTGTATCTTGTGATCAATAACTTTTTTTTTCTCATTACTTTGTTTCAGATGTCGCAGCTAAAGTATTTGAATAAAGAAATTAGCACTGTAAGTATGGGATACATCATATTAATATTACTAAAACTAATCTTTAAAGCTTAAGGAGGCACCAATGTTGCGCCTACCACTTTTTGTCCATCTATCCCAGTGACGTTGTAGACCTGCCTCTACATCCTTAAGCCACCGTACTCGTAGTCTGCCTTTTGAGCGCTTGTCTTTTTGTTTTTTAGGACAATCTTAGCTCCTCTGTTCTCTGGCATTTGTTCGAGGTGACCTGCCCCCAACGTCATCTGTTCCCTTGTTATTTCCGTCACTATAGAGGGGTCTTCATAGAGCTGGTAGATTTCCTGGTTGGTGCGAATCCTCCATCCTACCACCTTTCAGCTCACCAAAAAAGAACTGTCTTTGGCATACGATCGCCCCTCATTGCAGGATTTGTGCACTGCCCAGCGTAGCTGTCGAATTTAGAAGTCCCTCAATACTGTCCATTCAGTGCAGTCTTCCCACAGTATCCCCATAATAGAAAGAATGCACATTTGATGTACTTTAAAATGTAAATAGTGACAACATTATTTAAATTGAAAACAGTAATGCATGAGTAATACATGAAACAAGAATGTCACAAAGGCCTGTTTAAATGTTTAAAAACAGCAAAAGTTTTAATTGTTTTCGAAAAAGAAAGATAATCCAGCATTAGGTTTCAAAAGTAAAGGAAATTTTGGTGGGGGGGGGGGGGGGGGGGGGTAAGGGATTAAAAAAATAGTTTGCTGAAATGATGGCTCCAAAATATCAAATTAAAATATTATACAAGAGAATATACTGCAACAAAATATTTCAAATGTTTGAATCTTTAAAAGTAAAAATTTCCACTTTCAGATCTTGCGATGTATATTTTATATCTTAAAGTGCTTTAAACAAAAAGAAAATTCTACTCTCTTGAATCCGCTCTGTCGCCCGCCCTTTTTTTTTAAAGTTAACTTTCACTGGGTTTACTAGACAAATCACTTGGTCACATGACATCAGCATTTAGCAATAGCGACGAATACCTGTGAACTTTAGCACTTCCGTTTTATTGACATTTATGCAACAGGGAACTTTGCACAATGCTAAACATACGAAAACATTTGGGGCGAGGCGCCCTAAGAAGCAAGATATATTCTTAGACATACCAGAGTACCCAGCTTTGTTTTTCTGGTTACACTACCTCTATTCAAATCAGAACTTTATGGAACTTAGAACAAGTAATCTTGTAACCTTTATGGACGCTGATCTCAAAAAAATGGCTCTAACATTTTTCATATAAATTTAACAGTGGATGTATATTGCCGAGAATAGTATTACTAGCTCGTTAGCCACACGGGGAAACTCTAGTTTGACTATTTTATTTTTCAAAATATAATCTTCTTAAATGTATATTTGGTCTGGTAGGTCTAGACAACGTTTATCTGAAACACTTCTACTTCAGCGGGTATTCCCGCACGTATTCATACAAAAATGCACTAAATAGACGCTCAGGAACATTTTGCGCACCGCCTTCAAAGTCTGGATCTATAGACCTAGCACCAAACTTGAATCTTCTTCATCTTATATTTAGATACAGTATTCTAGTCTGCACTAGGCTGCGTGGTCGTGCGTTAAGCCGAGACCAGTTGTCATAGAAGGCCTGAACACAGACCTGTAACGTCGCAACGTGTGGGCAGTTTTAAACCAATAGCTCGTTGCCACGTCGTAGAGACCTGTGACATGGCAACGAGCTATAGGTCTAAGCTGCCCACATATTGCGACGTCGCAACTTATGTTTAGGCCTTCTATGACCAATTGTCTCGGTTAAACACGCTGGACTGTCATTCGCTCGTTTTGACGGTCCTGGGCCCATTCCCCATCCCTGTGCGACCCCCCCCCCCCCCCCCCCCGTAGATATAGTTCATCTTCAATTCCGAAGAACATCTGAAACATAAAACAAGATTTTTTTTTTACTGTCTTTTCATTTTGCCTTGTCGGGATCTGCATCACTAAACTAGAATTGTATGTGATCTGTGTACACGCGATTAACCAGGATTGTATTCGGGGAAGAGAGGGGGGGGGGGGTCTTCATTTTTTAAAATCTATCATTCATTTGTTATTAATAGCAAAGTAATCAGCTCTTATAAAAAGTCAAGCTACTTTGGCAGTTTTATCTCGATGATGTGACAGACCAACCTTTAGTTTCTTTTTCTTTTTTTTTTTTCACAGAACAAGACGATAAGAAAAGATCCTCCACCCCCACCTGTAGCGGTCACATCACAGAAAGGTAAACACACCTCTGGTAGTTACAGGCTTATACACTGGAACAGTAGAAGGTTTCCTATTGGCTGGTAATGAGACGAATTGGACATTTGATATCAAAACACAGAGGCAGCAGTTTATTTGGGGGGGGGGGGGGGTTGTTTGTTTTATTTTGTGTTGACTTTTTTTAGATTTTCAATCATCATTTTTTACTTCCTCTTTGTCCTTTATGTCTTCTAAGTTTGTTTTTTTCCTCAGGAAATGTACCTTCAAGCTGTAAGGGATTTATGGGTTATTGTCTTTTTTTGTTTCTTTGAGGTATGGCTGGTCTACCAGTATGAAAGAAACATTTTTTATTCGAAAAAGTAGTAAATAAAATATCCCTGTTAGACCTTGCGATTTATAGGGCAAATGATGTAAAGGTCATCTGATTCTGTGGCTGGCGGTTAACGAGGGTGTCATGTGGACAACACAACGCCCGACCGTCTTTACTAAACCTAACTAATGTCAGGTACCCATTTGAGTCTGATGCACTCAGGGGCATCATAAAAAATCTGAATTTCAAAATACAGTCTCTATCGAGATTCGAACCCGAGAATCACTCAGCCACCATGCCTCCAACTAAAGCAAGATTTCTCAAAAATATATTTAACAATTATTTTTGGTGTATGTTGTTTTGTTTTTTTTACAATAAAATCTTTGAAAGTCGTAACTTCCAGAAAACTTCTGTACGGGGAAAACGTTCTGGGTGGAACCTGGACACGGAACTTCGATGACGGCTCTATTGATTTTTCTAGAAATTTGATAATTGTTGTATATCGTAGAATTGCTAGCTCGTTAGCCAAGAAGGGAAAAATATACTAGTTTAAATACTTAGAACGTGCAAACAGAAAGGGATGGGACAAAGGCCTATATATATATTATACCTAGATAGGACATGAAAATCTCTTTTTATTATGTTCAAAATTTAAAAAAAATATTTCAAACTGTAACGAATCAATTTCTCCATTTAAATTTTAAAAAAACATATGAGATCTAGCCTACTACATGTCACAGTACGAAATTACTCTTATGTTGTAATGATCATTATTGTTGGTTGGGGAAAAAGTTAAAATATTTGTGTCAATAATCAGAGACAAGTATGTGATTTGTTAGTATTTTAAGGACATTTTCACGATTTTTGTCTCCCACCCCACCCCCCTTCTTAGCTAAAGCCCAACAATCTAGAAATCTTTTCTAAAATTTATTAAATAGGCATTTGGTCAAAAATGAAGGCTGGCATGTCTTTTTATGTTTATAAATACCCCCCCCCCTCTTACGGCTCTAATATGAACAGTAAGAGAAAAGTGGGGGGGAGGGGTAACTCTTGGGGTTGGAGGCTGTAGATGCAAGTCTCAAAAGAGTCTAGAATTCATATTGAACTGAATTAGAAGTACTAATAGTTTTTTTTTCCAAAGCTTATATCAACTCACTGTCTATCTGTAAGGTAAATAAGTTTAAAGATGTTATTTCTCCCACACCCAATCTTGGATTCAACTGATATTTTGCACAAATATTTCCCTTACCTGACAACACAAGAATCAATTTTAAAAATTACCAATTGGTTAATTAACTATTGACAATTAATTATATTGTTTGGTAACTTGAACAAGGGAAAGAAATCATACTTGACAGATGGGGTGGAATAAGTTGAATAAGTCCCCCTTGAGGACTCTTGAGCCCTAAGTGAACATTTTTTTATACATTTTAAAAAAAAAAGGATCATGTATACATTCACCAATATTCCACATTCTCCCCTTCCCCTATCACAACTGGTCCAGACAAGTGATAGGATCATATTGCAACTGGAAAGCTAAAAGCTAAACAAAAAAAATGGACCTCATTCATCAATCGTAAACAAACAACATTGAGTCACGTGCTTCTCTATCTCTTCTATTCAAATTAAGATCCAATTTTCATTTAATCAACAATGGTTATCACGTGACAGTTTTTTTTTCCCGTTGTTTGAACGTGACTGTTCGTTTTGGTGAAAGAGATCCATTGGTAAAAATATTTCTAATCGCACATATTTATTATGTTTACGATGTACATAGCTGATACAAATAACACTTATTATAAGCTTTTTTTTTTTAAAGAATTTTTTAAAATAATTTTCTTTTAGTCATTTGATTCGTTGTCAGGTTATGAAATTATTCCGCAATATTTAACAAGAAAGAGACTGCACCTTATTAGAATTACGGACCTTCCTGTAGATAAGACAATTGGTATTCCTTAAATATATACCTTGCAATTACTTCACTTTTGGTTGTCGCGATTTAAATTCACTTATTTAAATCACATATTTAAAAAATAATTCATGAAAAAAATGGCAGTCATGGTTACATGAGCAAGAACTTCTTTGAAACATGTGAGTCTTTCAACGTCTGATGTCAAAATTTCTCAATAAGAACATTATTTTTTATCTTTGACCTTTTCAAATTCTTCGACGTACTTCCTGTCTCTAAGCTCCGCCCAATGTATTACTACATTATGACGTCATTTCATAACATAGATTCGCCTATTTTAATTATTTTTTTCTTCCTTATTTTGATCATTTTTTGCTAAAAATATAACAACATATTTATATTTGTTCTAATGTTCAGATGAGCATCGTTATGAGGAAGTGGCCGTTGGTCAGAAAGAAGAAAATCTGTACGATAAGCTGGTCTACAATGAGGTAAGAAAGCTTGAGCCTGCAAAATGTGTACATAATGCACTAATATATTGGTGAGCCTGTAAAATGCGTACAAAATGTATTAATATATACTGGAGTCTGTACGACGACTACAAACTGTACTAAAACCTATGTTGTTCAGTTGTTGTTACCATTCGTTATCTTGTAGCAACAATACTGTTGGTAGACACCTTATATATCTTGTAGCAACAATACTGCTGGTAGACACCTAATATCTCTTGTAGCAACAATACTGCTGGTAGACACCTAATATATCTTGTAGCAACAATACTGCTGGTAGACACCTAATATATCTTGTAGCAACAATACTGCTGGTAGACACCTAATATCTATTGTAGCAACAATACTGCTGGTAGACACCTAATATATCTTGTAGCAACAATACTGCTGGTAGACACCTAATATATCTTGTAGCAACAATACTGCTGGTAGACACCTAATATATCTTGTAGCAACAATACTGCTGGTAGACACCTAATATATCTTAACTAATAAATTTGAATGGACTTGAGGAACTTTCTTGAGAACAATACTGCTGGTAGACACCTAATATATCTTAACTAATAAATTTGAATGTAACTGAGTAACTTTCTTGAGAACAATACTAAATAGAACTTTAATTAAAATATAGTCAAAATCAACTTGTGATAAAATGAAAGAAATGTGGTATTTAGACATAATACTTTTTTTTAAAAATTTAAATCGCAACAATAACACAATCTTTCAGTCTCACGTTTTGGAGTCGTCTGTTTTAATTAAGACCAGATGACGGTAAATGTCACCTATGTTAAGACCAAATGACGAGAATGCTACCTATGTTGTATCATTCACAAACAATCGCTTATCTCTTCCCATCGTCACCTAGAAACACACACACCCACCCACATGTAAGTCTGTAAGATGTGTACCGAATGTATTACTTACTATACATTGGTAAAGTTCAATGTAACTTTTTTAGTCAAACATTTTTCTTTGTGATTTTTTTATTCAAATACATATTACTATTGCTACAGCTTGTTCACTGCGTTCTGGTACAAGTAGAGACAAAGAGAATCTGGGAGAATATTTTTGTGTTTTATTTAAGCACGCGGCAAACTGAGACCATTCGTAATAGAAGGCCTCAACACTGACCTGCTACGTCACTACCTGTGGGCAATGGAGATCAATAGCTCCTTGCCACGTCGTACAGACCACGCTCTAGGACTTGTGTGATATGATCTGTGTGATAGGACTTATGTGATAGGACCTGTGTAATAGGAATTGTGTGAAAGGATCTGTGTAATTGGACGCAAGATAGGACTTGTGTAATGGGAGCTGGGAATAGGACCTAAATGATAGGACTTGTATGATCGGACCTGTGTGATAGGGCCTGTGTGATAGGACCTGTGTGATAGGACCTGTTTGATAGGACTTGTATGATAGGACCTGTGTGATAGGGCCTGTGCGATAGGACCTGTGTGATAGGACCTGTGATAGGACCTGCGTTATAGGACTTGTGTGATAGGACCTGTGTGATAGGAATCGTGTGATAGAAGGGTGACAGGATCTGTGTGATAGGACCTATGTGGTGGGAGCTGGGAATAGGACCTGTGTCACCCGTGTGAGAGGACTTGTGTGATAGGACCTGTGTGATATGACCCGTGTGATAGGAACTGTGAAAGCGTATGAAATGTCTAAGTTGAAAAAAAACAACTGGAATAAAGTTTTACTTTAAAAAAGAAATTATAACCACTTGCTTTTAAGTTAATTAATAACATGTCTTTTCGTCTGTATTTATTTTCTTTCTAGCTTTAAAATTAAAGAGTCTAGAATCCTCAAAAAGATTATTGTCATCGCTTCTTTTTTCCCCATAAAGTCAAACTAATAATTATTCAAAAATAAAAACATGTTACTGAATGGGCTTTTCAAATTACATTCCTATGACCTACTTTAGTTTAAACATGATCTGCTGTTCTTAAAGAATATATATAAGTATATACCGCTTTAAGAAAAGAACTCTTTTTAGTTTTCACTTTTGTTTAGATATGTAAAAGCTCCTCTCTAATACAGACACGTATCTCTCCAAATGTCAAGTGAAATTGCTTATCGTAAGAGAGAGAGAGAGAGAGAGAGACAATAAATGAAGAGGGTATCCTAACCTGGCCTCTTTTTCTTTCAACCCGTCTGAATCAAAACTACTAAGTCAATATAAAACACTAAAGTATATTTTGAGACTTTATATACTTGATCAATAGAATAGCAATAAAAGACCAAATGCAAACTTTATGGCTGTATATATGAGAATATAAAAATATGAATAATGAAATAGAAAAAAAAACATTTTAAAACATTTAAACAAAATTGTTTTCTAAAAGCCTTTCATTCTCAATTTTTAGTGGTAACGAATTGGTTTCCGTATTTCCCCAGGATGCTAAAGAAATCAGTACCAGACTTCAGTCTATCGAAGACAATCAGGAAAAAATGGCAGCTGAATTCCGAAGTCATTATCAATTTCTTATTTCTGAGATTAAGAAGCTACAGGACGCCCTCGAGGGAGTCAAAACAAGCAACATTAACCTACAAAAGTCCCTGGTGGAGTCGTCCACGGTGGTACAAGAAAGTGTCGAGTCACTGAAGTCACAGTTCCTGGAAACGTCTGACCATCTAGGTCAGCACGTCCTACAAGTCAGGAAGGACATCGTCGCCCTATCAAAGAGAGACCCCAATTCCCCGCCGCCTATATGCGGGTTTGAGTCGCCTAGTCACCACGGGGCCACCGACACTAGGGTCAAGCACATGTTTGAGTGGGATATTCAAAGCGTGGACAACCTGGTCAAAACACAAGGCCACGTGTCCAGTCACTCATACCACATCGGCGATCTGAACTACAAGGTCCTGGGAGGTGCGGAATTCCTCAAAGATAGCATCATGTCCGTTCGCATTTACGGGGAGTCTACTCATCCTTCGGGAACGGACCACCTAACTAAATCCGGACGCTTCGAGTGCAAAGTGATGGTGATTGACCGGTCCGGTAAAATGACGGACTGGCTGATAGGCAAAGTGGTTGGCAATTTCTTCAAAGAAAAAATGTGGATGGTTGGAAATGTTAGCGTACCAGAACTTAAGAAGAAAAACTATTTAGCTCAAAACAAAACCCTAAAGTTGAAATTTACCATTGACATTTTCAAATGAAATTCACACAGATCAAACAATCATATATATATATATATATATATATATATATATATATATATATATATATATATACATCATTATGCCCGGCCTTAGGCGAAGTGAGTTTGGTGGCTCTAAATGAAACAAAAATAGATAATTAACACCAAAATAATGAAATTATGCAAATTATTTAAAACCTACTTGTATCTAAATCTATGTCAATTATTAAGTAAAATTCACTTAGACTGTAACATATATACAATTACACAATATATCCGTGCAGCTGTCATTAACTTTCAACAAACCAGAGTCGAAATAAAGTGGTCTTATAACCTAGGTATCCTAACAAGTGTATAAACCTCAAGTCAAAGTAGACACTTAAAGCTATTTGACATAAAGACATAGAGCTCTGGTAAGTCTAAGAATTGATCCAAGTTTGGGAATTTTTTTTTTAAACTACGAGGCCTCAATTGATTGGAGGACCTAATGCTTTGCCTAAGCCTAAGGCCGACCCTGATACCTTACTTTACCACATTGCAAAGCCAATTTATTCATTCTCTATTTATGTTATTTTGACATATGTCTTGTTAGTCACAATAAAGCTATGTGGCCTACATTAAAATAAAATACTGGCAACAGAAAAATAAAAATATGTTTATACATTAAAGTTGCACAGTTAAAGTTTGCCAATAGAACAGAGAACTTAACAAGTAAAATGTTCTTATTTATTTTATTATTTTTGTGCCAAAGAAATATTAAAGATTTTATTCATCAATAAACTTCATAGTGTTGACATTTTAAAAAAAAGTAAAGTTCCCCGTTCAGACCTTGCTATCCGAAAAATCAGAGATCGTATATCTGCAAATATTTTTTAAAGTAATTGTTTTTTAAACACCTATATTAAAATCACAACCTTATGGAGGGTGGAATCTTCTGGGTGTGTGGAACATGAGCACGGATCTCGAAAACGTCTGAATCGATTTTTCTTAACGAAGTACCTCCTTCACTCCTAATCGACGGCACTTTTGTTGATTCGACAACAATAAATTATATTTTTGGTTTTATAAATATCAATTCGTGTTATTTAAATAGTCTATAGAAAATAAAATATGTTCTGATTACTAAGTTATGAAAGTTTATTCACAACAGAGAAGTAAGCTGCCAATTAGCAAAATGAATAATTTCGTCGGATCATGGAAAATAATTACGGAAAGAATAAGTTAATTGTTGATGTATATCGCTGAGAAAATAATTGCTAGCTCGTTGGCCACACAGGGAAAACCGTTACATTTTGTCAAACTAAAAAAGGAAATAATTTCAAATTTGGCAAGAGAAATAGGCTTAGATCTAGATTCAACATAGGTTTTGAGAGGACAAGCGCGATGCAATGTAAAACGGTAAGATGGAAATTACTTTTTTTCTAGACTGTATCGGCACTTAATGAGACTTTCTATTCTCATCGCCATGTACAGTGTCATTGAGAATTAAAAGAACACAAAAGCAACTCTTTGGATTGGTAGTCTTTACTGAGTTTACTCGATCGCTTTCTTTCGTCATAAAAAAAATATTTTTTTTAAAATTGAGTTAGTCTAAATATCTTTCCTTAAATCATTCAACCGAGTGAGGCTCGTCGCCTGGCACTGTAGGGCATTAGTGATTCAAGAGTTTAATAAATTAATTTTTGGATGCGCATATCTACACAAGTGTCTGAGTGAAAGTGATGTCCAAAGTGGTCTAAATAGACCCCCAGGCAGGGCCGGCCTATGTGGCCGCAGTTGGCCCTGCATTTTCATATGCCCCGCGCTAACTCTAGTTGTAAATTATTTTTTAAAAAAACGGCATTGTCAGCTTTCAGAAAAAAAAAAAATAGGGCGAATAGTAACCAAAATAGTAAGTTTCAATGCTTAATTTACTATAATAGTCAATGACATTTAAATATAGTTCTAAATCTATCTCGATCTTTTTAAAAATATCAAAAGCGATATTTTGGTAGTCGATAGTAAATCTAAAAGGCAGATCTGAATGTTTATCAGCTTTATGTTGGAAATCTACCTTCTAGTGTAGATGGCTCGTAAAACTAATTTGACCGTTTTTTTGTACTTAGTAACGTATGAATAAAATGCAAAGACGAATTTATTTTTTTTTTTAAATCTTAATTTTCACTTATTATCCTTATCCCTACCCAGGCTACGCCCCGCGCTATCCATTTCGCATAGAGCCCAGCAATCTGTAGGACCGGCCCTGCCCCCAGGGGTCTACAAGGTCTTCCAAGGGGCCTACAAAGTCAAAAAATAAATTGGGGGTCTATGAACTGTAAATGGGGAGTATACGATAGTGGGACTCATTTAAGAATATACAGACTTTATAAATGTTCTCATCAATGACATGTAGATCTACCTTAGTTAATTCTTTGAATTGTAATCTTGTCGAATGGCAGCAGGGTTACAATGATTTTTTTTTTATTTTATTTTAAATATTTACTTTTGTCTACATGAAAGTAATTAATTACGTGGCCGAGTCTACAAAGAACTGTAGAAAGTACAGCTTTGGGTATAAGAAACAGGGTAGAAGAATGAAAAGTGATGTAGCAATAATACATTAAACGCTAAACCAGCGGTTCTCAATCTTTTATGCTCGGCGACCCCTTTTTACAATCCACCACTCTGCCGCGGACCCCCCTCCCCCCCACACACACATACAGCAATAGAAGAGTAGACAATTTTCGATGGTCTTAGGCGACCCTAGGCAAATCGTCATTCGACCCCAAAGGGGGTCGCGACCCACAGGTTAAACCATAATTTTCAAATACAAAAACAAAACCTAATAAAAGACACCGAAAGAGACAAATGCTAGAACAAATGGGCACAAATGCTCTTCTTCCCTAGTGCTATTAGAGAATGGAGTGGAATGACTGAGCCAGCCAGGAAAACCAGTGACTTGGAAGAATTTAAGTCATTGGTTAATATACAAGACTATGCATGACTCGTAGGACGTAATCATCTTTTTTTTTTTTTGAAGTAACGTCTGTATTTTATAAGATAAGATAAGACATTTTTCTTCATTCCATTCCTTGTCGAACAAGCCGTTTCTTTGTGCTTTTTATGTAACAAAGTTTTAAGATAAGTCGCTATGAAACCATCTAAGCTGGAACATCATTTGAGACAATGCTAACATGATAAATTAGATTTAGATTTGAAATAATTTACAACACTTTAAGTTCAGAATAGAGCCACAGTAGAAAAAAAAATGCTTGATTTAACACCACAAAAGAGAAGAGGTTTGTGAGTGTCTTACAATATATTTTTACTTAGGCCCATATCAAACTCAAGAAAACTGCATCCTTTTGTCACAGTCTCGGTTGACAATGCTTGCTTTATGTTCACATCGAGTCATGAGGGTGAAAGACACGTGAAACTCCAAATATAGAAACAGGAAGAAAGAATGACTAAATTGACTCATAGCCAGTAGTAACCTTAAGGGTCGAGAGAGTGGCCACTGACAGTTGGTAGTATCTTTTGGTCACTTGAAGAGAGTAGTATCCTTTGGGGCAGTCGAAGTCAGTGGTCACTTGAGACAGTACATTTATCTCTAGTAGTTAGTTTTCTGTACTGCGTAGTCGTTATTGTCACCCGCTATGATGCGGACGTGATATAATAAGTAAAGTTACAAGTATATCTATTCCTGAGGACTTAGTATATAGGAGATGTTTGATACCGCTGTTATACGGACGTAACTATATTTCTATGCATTGGAAAATTGATTTTCCAGCCATTGAAGAGGTTTTACACATTGCATTATCTAATATCATGACAAGAATGCCTCTAAGAAACAATACAGTTCAAAGCTGTAATATTAAGATGACTTAGGACACTGAAAGGTTCTTATTTAATTACTTGTAAACGACATACTTCTAAACAGCAAAGCTGGACTAGTTAACCTTGTCTGATAATATAGTGTTATTATCAGGTTCTCGTTTTGTTGTGAACCAAGAAATCCATAAAGATCTGCTCTTTGCCTGAAACTTGTATCAGTAGCTCCTTCACACACTTAAGTTTGGTCATTGTCGAAAGGCTTATGTTTGACAATGATTTTTCTGAGTCTTGGGCGCTAGAGATCCCATTTTAAGACCAAAAAAAATGCATATTTAGTGGAAATCGGATATAGACTATTTAACAGACTTGTTTAATGCATTAAATGATGTTAACTAGCAGCTACAAGGTGATAACCTAAATTGGATCGAAACAGAGGCATACTTTCAACATTTCTAGTCAGAATTACTGTAATTAAGCATACAATGCACGGGATGAATTTTCCCAATTTTCAAATTTAAGACAGACAAACTCAAACATCATCTAATCAAGAAGTTCTAATATTCAACCTAATTAAATTGAATCCCAATATTGACATTTTATTTTCAAAGCTGCCTACCAATAGGTGTTTTTTTTTTATTATTATTATTTTAGTCAATTCCTATAATTCATATTACATTTTATTCTGCTTCGTTTTAATTTAAATTTCATAAATGTATGTACATGGTCTAGAAATCAGTGAGAACAAAACGCATTTGAAGTTGATGAATCTTAAAAAAAAAAGCAGGGGGGTCTACCGAAAACTGGAAACATGGCAAGGGGTATACGAGACAAAAAAAAGTTTAGGAACCTCTGTGTAAGAGTTCGAGACTCTAGTGTGCACAAGTTTAAATGGAAATGTAAATCACATTTTATGCAATTTTTTAAAAGTTATTAAGTGATTTTTGTGTTGCTTATTTAAGTTTTTTAACAATTAATTTCTATTGCGTAATGGTGAGATCAAACTTAAAAGTTGCATCTAAATTTTTAAAAAATTAAAAATACAGTGATTCCTAAATTTAGAGTAATTTATATTATAAAGTAGAAAGTAAGGCGTATGTATGTGCCGAATAGAAATTAAAACCGTTTCACCAATCTTGATAAAACTTGGCAGAAATGTTCCTTGGGTGGTAACTTTGACCAAAGTGTATGTATTCTAGCCCTAAAACAAACTTAGGACTCTCAAAAAAAAATGTTGACCAACTCTATGAAAGTATAGTATCTTATAAATCTAGGTCACAAATCCATGTCTACATGAGACAAGACGAAGAGGTCACGCATGCGCAGAGATGAAAATGTCTAGGTCTAAATTAACTCTCATTCAAGAAAACATATTTTTTTACTTTTACACATGAACATACACATTAGTGACTATTCATTTCATTATTTAATGAAAATTAACCTTCAAATTTCAGTTTACTAAACAATTTTACCTAAAATCGTTCTCTCTAAATGTAAATAGCTTTAAACGTCTTGATATTTCCGTAAGTCGCGGCACCATTACATAACCGCGTAGTGATACAAATGATATGAACGTCAGAGGTAATAATATCGTGCATTATAAAGGCATATTATTAAACTAAATAACTACTTACATAATACAATTTACTTTCCAATGTGTTTTTTTTTAAAGCATTTAAGCCTACAGCTACCGATTTGGTTTTAATTTTAAGTCTTTATTTTCAATTTACTTTTTTCTTTAATATTTACTAATGTGCATTTATACCTCCTAACAACATAGCTACATATATACAAAAAATTTCATTCATCATGTCGTCCTAGATAGCGTGTAGCTAGATCTAGGTCAACACAAGCAATTTACTAGGCTCAAAGTCTTTAGTTATTTACTAGACTGGTATGGCATTCATGTTTTTTTAGATTTTACATCTATATCTACATTAAATTAAACTAACAATGTTATATTAACAGTTACATTCAAGCGTTCGATTTCATTATAAAATATTTGACATCGCGCCCTTCTAAATACACTAGCCAATGTTTTCATTCAATAGTGGACCTCGTTCACCAATCGTAAACAAACACTCCTTAAGTCACGTGACCACCAAATTCCACATAGGTTTAATCTAGACACAAACATGGAATCTATTGTTAGAGAACCACTCTTGCTCGTAGACAATATTACTGAGCCCCTAAAGGCAGCACGGGAAAACCTTCTCCTAGATACCCCCTCCCCCCCACTAGTCCACAACTGAGATTGGATCAAGTCGCTCTGAGCATGCTATAAAATGAAATTAGCGCTATATAAAAGCCATAATTTATGTATTTATTATCATATTATTATATATAATCCCATGTTAGAAAACTTCGAACATTTAAGTTCACCAATAAAGAATTTTAGATACATGACAGCTCTTCTAATGATTCCAGGATTTCTCGTTTCAATTCTTTCTTGAAGATCGTGTATTTATGAATATTCAGCATTCAGTCAGTTGGATGATCATTATAATGTTTCTTTCCCTATGTAATGTTTTAATCTTTTTGAAAAAACAAAGTATAATTCTTGAATTCGAATTTGTTTCTTTTTGGATCTCTTATTATTAAAGTCCTATGGAGTGGGCTTTTATAAACCCCTCTTGGCTACGCTCATAAAGTCCTCTGGAGTGGGCTTTTATAAACCCCTCTTGACTACGCTCATAAAGTCCTCTGGAGTGGGCTTTTATAAACCCCTCTTGGCTACGCTCATAAAGTCCTCTGGAGTGGGCTTTTATAAACCCCTCTTGGCTACGCTCATAAAATCTGGTGACTGTTTTATGCTTTAGTCATATATTGAAAAGGGGTTTCGTCGTACAAAAAATACTTTTGTGAGGGGGTTTTAAACTCCAAATTCCCTATAGGGGGCTACAATCATGGAATTTGATGACTGTCGTTTGCATTTTTTATAAAAGAAGGGGATTTTAAACTCAAAACCACCTTGACTGCGCTGAAGCTAGTGATGATTTAACATAAAATCTCATCTAAAATAAACAAAACAAAAGAAAAAATCAGTTACAAAATTGCACATCCCCCCACCGGGAGGGGAGGATTTCATTTAGAGGAGGGGTTTCAACTCCAAGAACCCCCCCCCCCCCCGTTAAGCCCATGATTTTAAATAAAACATTAGTTTATCTTATTAAAAAAATATTTTATAAACGAAGTCTTTTAGCATACAATTTACTCGTAGTGTATTATTAAATGTTATCATGATAAACATTGGTCAACACTTCTGTAACTAAAATCATCAACTAAAAAGTTTACCATGAAACCTGCATTTACAGTGGAATATCTATATTATATGAGAGACAATAGTTGATGCTGAAAAACAGATTTTCTTGGTACTGGCATAACGACACCGACTTCCACCATATCTCAATGACTTCTGATAACAGGAAGTGAATTGCTAAGAACGTAAGGCCCTAAAATAAATAATTCTATGCGTTTATAAATGGAAATGAACTGGCCTATGTGTTCAAACAGAGGGGAAAGATGTTCTTGGTCTAAGCTTGTATAGTCCTAGCCTTAAAAAAGAGACTCTTTAACTTTACCAAAGGAGTGTATATTTACTTTAAGTAAGATAGTCTACAATCGAGTTCACATTAATTGATATGGCAGGCTGCACAAGTTTTCTCTTTATACAAAGTTTATATATATATCAAGTCACTCTGTCTATTTGTCTGTTCTGGTAAAAGGTTGTACACGTTTTTTTCACACACATCAAGCTGAAATTTTGCACAATTATTTCTTTTACCGGACAACACAAGAGTCAATTTTAAAAGTAACAACTTAGTTAATTAACTATATGTAATTAAATATTTTGTTTGGTATATCGAACAACGGAAAGAACTTCTAATTGACTGAAATGGTTTTATGAGTTTGGAGTGTACCACAAGGCGTGGTCTATCACTGGAACAACATCGTAATGCCGGAGATACTAATATAAAGTGTAAACTCAAACAGACAAAAAAAAATACAAAACATTTATTCTAGAAGATGAAATCGCAATGATGATAAACACACTTCATAAATAAACAATACAATTAAATCGGAATCAGAAGTCGTCCATTTGTCACGTTACTATGTGACGACTAGAAATATGTGACAGTGTCACATTTAGATGCGAGAATTGGCATTACGCAGAAGAAACATGCGAGAAGTCCTCCTCTATTGATGTGTAAAAGTAAAAATGTGACAACCGTTTCTCCAACGCTACCCAACTACCGCTACCCATAATTACCGCTACCTGAACTACCGCTACCCAACTACCGCTTCCGCTACCCTAACTATCGCTACCCAACTACCACTACCCAACAACCGCTACCCATAATTACCGCTACATCAACTACCGCTTCCGCTACACAACTACCGCTACCCATAATTACCGCTACATCAACTACCGCTTCCGCTACCCTAACTACCGCTACACATAATTACCATTACCTTAATTACCGCTTCCGCTTTGTAACAAGAATAGACCTTCCTAACAAGACAGTATGAAAAACACCTGGATGCTTTATCCTTAATGTGTTTGTCTCGTGGATTTAATGACGATATTAACTGCACCTGATTAGAGGGTCTCGAGGCTTACTATTGACAGTATGAATGCGCATAAGACTTTAACAAGCATTGCATGTCTCTTTACTTAAACAACTTAATGACAAATATTTTTTTAAAGTGTTGCGCTTCAGAAAGTTTTACTCCCTAGCAATCATCATCTTCATTTTGGTTTTTATCTCTAGGTCCCATAACTTTTGAAAGACACTCAGCAAGCAATAAATGTTCATAATTTAAGTGTTAAGAGTTGCTTCCCATGCAAAATATAATTTAATGCCAAAAGAAATAATACACGAGGCCTTGAAAGATTTAGGTCAGTGCAGACTCAAGGATGTCCAGCATGTGTTCCATTTTTTTAAAATTACAATTAAATTTATTTGTAATTCAAGAAGAATTTTAAAAAATGTGCACTATATATTGTACGTAATATCATTTCCAAAACGACGGCGCTGACCTGGTACTTCACGTTCCTGCGAGGAGAAGGGGAACTGATAATTGCATGACGTGGTTCCGACCATAGCAAATTTCAAGGCATTCTTCTCATTTCCATGAGATGATCCACAGACGCTACGCAACTAAAGGAGGCCATAGTTATTATTTTTCTATCTTGAATATGTAAGACTACTCCAGCTGTTTCTTTGAAAGACCATCTGCTGAGTATTTTATTAGGTTTTGTTTTTGTATTTGAAGATTATGGTTCATTGTCTTATGTATAATTACTACTTTACTTTTAAGTTTTCTATCCTGAAGGCTTTCTAAATTTAGTGATTTTACTAAAGGTGTTAATCTAGTCAAATGTGAATATTCGGTTGTTATGAATTTCACTGCTCTTTTTTATGTCTGTTTTAGTGTCTTAATTCTTTCTTGAGTTGAGGGGTCCCAAACAAAGGATGCATATTCTATAGTTGGCCTATAGTTGGCCTAACCAAGGTTAAATAACATTTTAGTTTTATGTTCTTATTTGATTTATAGAAATTTCTTTTAATAAACCCTAATGTTTTTGTTTGATTTTTTATATAGTATCATCATTATCGGGATTCCATGACAGTTTTTCATTTATTATAACACTTTGGTATTTTCGTTTTTAGTCTGTGTTACTGGTTTGCCATGACTAAGATAAGTGGAATTAATTTGTTTTAATTTTTTTGTTACTCTTAATAACTGACATTTTTCTGGGTGGAAAGATATGCCCAAATTTGATTCCCATTTCTGTAATTCTTCTGTGAGACAGCAACTGTCATGTAATACAAGAACTCTTCTGTGAGACAGGAACTACGAGGGTCTGGAAACATGCTCCACATCTGGAGCTCATTCTGAACAAATTGTGTACTTGGACTTTGTTCCTCAAATTCTTTTCCATTTTTGTATTCGAGATAGTGTCGATGAGGAATGCGACACACTCTCCTCCGTCCTTTTCCCTCCTATTTTCTTTCACCATACTTTCTCCTACACCAACACGAAAGTGCACATACCAAGATATGACCCCAATGACGAACACTTGTTCTACAGTGTGACCTATATAACCAAGTTGGATAACCCGCTACTAGAAAAGAAAATGCAAACAACAGATAAGAAGACTGTAAAAAAACATAAATAGCACAGTGTCACATGATTTCTGCCTTTTTAGATAATAAAAAAAATAAATGAAGGATTAGGCACTTGGAAGAGGGCCTTATATGTTATGTAGTAGGTCAAATTGTTAATCTTAACTTTTTGCTTATGTCAGTGTGTGATGTCACTGTTGTTATTTGAAACTCATCTGTGTTGTTAGATATAATTGTAAAGGAACTTGTAGTTTGTATATTATACACGGCCGAGTTGATTTGTTATCTTCTTTACACTCGCATGTTTCAGGTGAGTAGACTCGGGCGTACATTTCTTGACACTCGCATGTTTCAGGTGAGTAGACTCGGGCGTACATTTCTTGACACTCGCATGTTTCAGGTGAGTAGACTCGGGCGTACATTTCTTGACACTCGCATGTTTCAGGTGAGTAGACTCGGGCGTACAATTCTTGACACTCGCATGTTTCAGGTGAGTAGACTCGGGCGTACATTTCTTGACATTCGCATGTTTCAGGTGAGTAGACTCGGGCGTACATTTCTTGACACTCGCATGTTTCAGGTGAGTAGACTCGGGAGTACATTTCTTGACACTGGCATGTTTCAGGTGAGTAGACTCGGGCGTACATTTCTTGACACTCGCATGTTTCAGGTGAGTAGACTCGGGCGTACATTTCTTGACACTCGCATGTTTCAGGTGAGTAGACTCTGGGCGTACATTTCTTGACACTCGCATGTTTCAGGTGAGTAGACTCTGGGCGTACATTTCCTCTGTTCTGAAGTCTTTGTTTTTAAACGTGGTGGCCAGTTTGTGAGATTAGAATAGCCAGGGGCGGACTGGGTGTCAGAATCGGCCCGGGCATTTCTATCACATCCTGCCCATAATTGTATGTTAAATGATGGACAGGTCTACCTGTCCTATAAAAATCATTATGTTAAGTTTGATAATGTATCGATAGCTGTACACATGCGTACAGTGAATATAGATACGTCGCTCAGAGAATACTACAAAGCTTTGACAATTTAATACGTGCCCTATCGACATCTATGCGGTTCTTATCTCATAAAATATAGACCAAATGCCCATAGAGCCAGTCTGCCCATGGGAATAGATATCAGAAATGTGGATTTCCCTTTAATAAGCTACTGACACTATAATATTAAAAACAGCGCATGATACTGAAATCTTATAGAGAGAATTAGAAGAATTGCAGAAATGAGAATCAAATTGGAGCGTGTCTTTCCACCAAAAAAAAAGGTCAATATTTCTCTCAATAAGAAAAAGCTAAAACAATCACAACTAGTAAACAACAACATAGTATTTTATTTTAGTTTCATTTTTTCTTCGTCTTTTAAGCATTCTTATAATTATTATGTTTTATTATTATTATTATTATGATATAAAACGGTGGCACTGCCAAGGTCAAATTTTCTTTTAGGTTAAAAAAATCATGTTTTCTACCCTTGGAAGTGGTAATGGATATAAGCATTCCACTACCTATAAAATCCTTCCTAATGGCATGCGTCTAAACAGCCTCTGACAACCAGTCCAACAGCTAACCTTCACGTGTGGCTCAGATATTGAGTCCGGCGGATCTGTTGTCACTAAGAGGCCTAGGCGAGGAAATGGCTCCTAAACCAGTAAGTTTCTGGCTTTTGGGGCTCGTTAGCCAATGCTGACTAACCAGCTAGAAAAAGAAAAAGTCTGAATTCAAACTTCTGCTGCCTTGAAGCTATACCCAATAATTGGAAAGGCTTTGAGAATCAACCCTGAGGAAATATCAGGAGCCGGCGACCATTAAGCAGTTTGCAGCACCCAGTGCTACACCCTGGCAGAACCTGCTTCTCAGCTGACCCCAAACTGTATCCGCACTTGCCATTCCTTTGCATACATCCGCTGCGTGGAGAGGAAGAACTGATGTGCGGACGACATCATTCTGACCACAGCTAATGCTCAGGCGTTTCCATGAGATGATCCACTGAAGGAGGCTATAATTATTATTTTGCTAATTTGAATATATTTGGTTATTCTGTCCTGATGAAGGACGCAGCTAATTTCACTCGGCTTTAAGACTCAGATATCAACTATAAGTACAGTGAAACGGGAAGGCTTCTGCCAGTCACTTGTGTTCATCTTTGATTCACCTGGCCCCCCTAAACACCAGAGGTTAGGAATAATAAAAGACTTAGGCGTTAAGTTCACAATTGACATATAAACACGTTATAAACACGTTAGACTGAAACATTACACCCAGTTTCAAAGTCAAGCAACACACATAAAAAAAGGATATGAACAGTTGGCTAGATCTACCTGTAGAACTTAATTGTCAGGTGAGAGGCTATGCAAATATAAAGCATGCCCTGATGTCTCTCTCGTCCCCTTCTCTATTTGGTTTCACGACTACGGTAAGACTTTGTATAGTTCTACTTCTGTGCACTTGTTTTCTATTAACTGCCAAAATTAGTTTGTGTGTTTGTGATGTTGTGTGTGTGTGTTGTGTGTGTGTTTGTGTGTGCGTGTGTGTTTATCGAGGTTAGCTTTTAGACTTAATCACACTGACTTTAAGGTCCACGATATATTTTTTAAATTATTTTACTTTTAGGTGTCTGCGTTAGAAGATCGAGCAGTGCCTTAATTTTCAAAAAATTCTATATTAATATAATTAGTTGTGCGTTTTGATTCACGTTCCTTGTTCCTATTTCTTTGTAATGCGTAAACCAGAGTGCTGAGCAGAAATGAAACCTTTGAACAGAGAGCTGCCTCCGACCCCCAAGAATGACACGGACAAAGGTAAGATAGAAAGTTTCCTGACTGGTTTGTTTCTTGAAGATCTACATACAATACTTCTTAAACATAAGGGTTTAATTACTAAATACATTACCAAATCTACTTTGCTTCACATCTTGTTTCTTTGATTTAAATCTTGTTTGGTTAGAATCTTGCTTGATCTACATCTTGATTCAACTATTGTTTCTTTGATTTGAATCGTGTTCGATTTAAATCTTGTTTCTCTGGTATGAATTTTGTTTGATTTAAATCTTGTTTCTCTGGTATGAATTTTGTTTGATTTAAATCTTGTTTCTCTGGTATGAATTTTGTTTGATTTAAATCTTGTTTCTGCATTCTGAATTTTGTTTGATTTAAATCTTGTTTCTCTGGTTACAATTTTGTTTGATTTAAATCTTGTTTCTCTAATAACAATTTTGTTTGATTTAAATCTTGTTTCTCTGATATGAATTTTGTTTCATTTAAATCTTGTTTCTTTGATATAAATTGTGTTTCATTTAAATCTTGTTTTTTTCATTCAAATCTTGTTTATCTGAAATGAATTTTGCTTGATTTAAATCTTGTTTCTTTGATTTGAATCTTGTTTCTCCGATATGAATTTTGAGATGTATACCTGTCGAAACAGCAAAGTAAAACTGCATTAAGCAATACCGTTAATTGTGGAATCTGGTGAAAGAAGCTTCTCACGTATTATTAATGAAGAATTACTTGAAGTCAACAATTCTCGTAGATAGATTGAAACATTATATATATATATATATATATATATATATATATATATATATATATATATATTACGGTCCCAAATCCCAAAAAATGAGTGGCGTATGTGTAGGGGTTGCACTACGGGTATGCATAATACCGTGTTTTTTTGTTTTCTATATTGAATGACACCTTAAAATGATAACTATTGACTATATATTTCAGGAGATTTGTATGAGTTTTCAAAATTTTCAAATAATTTCCGTATTTTTTCAGGACTTTTTCGTATATTTTGCAATTTCAGGATATTTTCAGGAGCTCCTGCTAAATAAGGAGGCCTCGGGGAAATCTGTTATAAGTTATAAAATTGTCTAATTTAAGCATTTAAACCTAGAATTAGCGCGGGTTTTATGAAAGTGCCAGGCCCACTGCCATCGCATACTTTGCAGTGGCCTAAGGCCGGCCCTGCAAAATAGCTACGCCTTGGGTCCACTAGTAGTATCTAGTAGGCCTATTTACTTGTCTAATCCCTTCCCTCCTTTCGACAGTTTAAGAGATCTCGTTATGAATGAGTCAGTCAGTGGTATTTGACAAATATATAATAGATTACATGTAATGTTTGCAAAATTGGCCAACTCATCATCCCTGGAAAAAGAATTCTACACACACAACATATCTGAGTTACAGGGGAGAATGTTGCTAAAGCTGGGAAGGTCTCTCTGAATTTTCACACCTACCATCCTTATATAAGGCTTCTACGGGTCATCCTCCTCACAGTAAGATTATCCATGTCAACGCAAGAAAACTGACCATCCAAAAAGGGAGTAAGTTTAAAATGAGGTGATAAGAGGTATTGGTAAATTGGGCTCCTTGGTGTAACCAAGCTGCATGAGTGGATGTTAATCTTCAGTTAAGGTCGAAAAGTCTGACGAGGGATGGGTAGGATATCACAGGTGTTACACAGCAAGAAATAAAAGTAAGGGCATGTGTGTAATTGAGTGAAGGCTGTATGTTTTTGTTCAGCAGACATTTTCTCACAGTCTTGTCTAAGTATTTGTTCCTTGAATCTCATACGACAATCGTTCTCCGCTTCCTGTAGTGGCCAAGTTCCCTAGTGTGGCCAAATTTCAATCTTAGAGATATGATCTGAGTTTGTTGTTTGTTGGTTGCAGTATCCTATTCAGCTATCCATGCTGAGTCTTGTTTTAACCTTTAGGGATATGTTCTTCGTCTTGGAAAACTTAGTGACCATGAATATGGAAGGGGAATTAGGTCCCCAAAGCGAAAATTAATTTGTTTACCCAGATAAGCCATTGCTTTGAATAGCCCAAACGTACACATTAAAAGTATTTAACATAGTGATGAGCTAGCCCTTAAAACAATATAACGCTATTTAACATTTTATCTAGCTCTTTTTTTCGCCTTTTAATTGCACGTATTTAAAACTAAAACTAATATAAACATTAGATAGCCGCCACATCTCCTTCCCTTTCTAAGTCCCATGTCTAGATAATATGGACTCAATCAGTACACGCTGGGAGAAAAGCGTTTCCCCTGACTATGATTTATTAATAGTGACAGCCAGGAGTTCAATTTTAATAGGAAATGAAACCTGCACACTGACAAGTGATTCATCGAACTAGAGCCAAAAGGAAAACTACATCTCGAACCAAGAAACATATACTTTGAATGACAGCTATACAATAATTAGACAAGCACTACAGTCTACAAGCGAGCAGAGCCTATAAAGAGACCTGTGTTATTTATTCTACAGTCGAGCATAGCCTATAAAGAAACTCAATTCTATATGCTACAGTCGAGCATAGCCTATAAAGATTTAGAAAATTGGAAAAAAAAATTACCCCGCCTTATTTCCCTCCCCTTTCTCTAGAGAAAAAGTCTTGGTTAAGCGAATGTATAAATCTACTGCACTTAATAATATTCCAGTGATAGGCCTTTACATCTCGACTTAGAAGAGTATGTGCAAAATGTTCATTACCATTAATTTATTAAACTCTTGAATCAATAACAGGCACTTATAAATGTAACTTCCCTACCGGCAATGCCCACTTTGTTTACAACATCATTAAATTGTTTTTCCTTCTTTTATTCATAATGACACTGGAACCTTTTTCAGGTTGGCCAAGAAATTTGAGTCTTAAACTAAAGATTATGTTACCTAGAGGTGAATTCAGCATTACCAACACATGTCCTTTTTATTCGCCACTATGGGTAGTTCTTCATGCCATTGGTATGGAAAAATATTACCCATGATGACAACGGCTTTGTTTGCATTTAAAATGGCAAAATATATAGGTCGCAAGTCGGTTTGCTTAGCCATGTGAAACACTGCATTCAACCCTAATCTTTGGAATTGATAACATTACCATTTTATATTGATAAATTATGAATGAATATTCTAAGACATGAATGTACATTCAACTTCGCCTACTTCACATATCCCTTAGTTTGTTGAACTGTTGGGGCACCACACAAGATCTAGTGACCGTCTTTCACCATTCCTCTCTGTCTTTTGCCTTGGATAGAATTTCTTTTAATGGCAGGCCCGTCCATTCTTGTTGTTATCCCATCGCTATGACTGACAGTGTTCCCTAAATAAAGGCTTTAGGCGAGCAAGCCCCGGGGTCCTTGTGATATGGCCGTAGAGTTTTAGTTTGTGGTTTGTGACAGTAGCTAGCTGATCATCGTGTGATCTGATCTCTGAACTAATCCTGTCTCTAATCTCTTCTTTTGCGATGCGATCTTTGTTTGTGATATCTAGCATTCTTCTGTAGCATCTCATTTCTTTTGCTAGCATCCTCCTCTCTAGCTCTGCAGTCAGCGTCCAAGACTCACAAGCATAGAAGGACGTGAGCAAGACCCAGGGGCGGATCAGTCTGATTTTGATGTCGAGGGCTTTGCCTTTGTCTTTCTTTATCGTTTTGAGTTTTGCATGTGTTGCTGTGCACTGTGCATTATGTCTATCGAAATGATCTAAAGTAAAGTACACTAAGAGACATGTCTTTATTGTTGAGTGGAAAAAAAAAAAGTAATTTTAAACAACATTAAGAAATCATTTGACAAATCCAAATTCAATGTGAGTAGAAATATTTAAACATGCGAGTTTAAATTAGCGAAAAGAAAATTATAGAAAAATATTTAGACATATTTTATAAGTCTTTTTTCACACATAATAAACAAAACTATAATTTATTTAAGACGAAAAGAATTGAAATAAATAGCCAGGTTACACAATAAGAGTTGATTGCACTGTTTGTTTCTCTACACAGAGACCAGCATCTTAGAACAGGGATATACCAAAATCTCAGAAGTAGATAAACATGACGGTAACTTGTATGACGCATTGGTTTATCAAGAGGTAAGTGTAACCAAAATAACAACACTTGTATATGTTCGTTGTAGTGGCTTTTTTTTATGCTATCTTATTAAATTTTTAGCGGACCACGAAACTGATATTAGTTTTTCTGTGAAGTCTGTTTACCAAGCATCATGTCTGTTGGTCAACCATCCATTAGGCGGGCATTCAATCACATTCGTCAGATTATACTGAAGCGAAACAACACTGAATACTCAAGAATATAAACAACGTAAAACTATAATATATAATTGCAACGTCAAATAGCCAATAATACAACAGCGTCGGCAACATTTTCACTGCACTATCAAGTATATAAATTAATTGTAAGGTATATGTATCTATGTGTGTATGTTTTGAATAGTAATCAAAACCAGTAGACCAATTTCGATAAAACTCGGCATAAATGTTCATTAGATTCTAGTGGTAAACATACGATATGCTAATTATTACAAAGCTGATATCACCTCCCTCCGACTGTCTGTCTGTCTGGTAAAAAATGTAACGTGTTTATTCTTTAACAACCATTCTCAGATCAAGCTGAAACTTTGCTAAATTATGTATTTTCAATTAATTATTGGTAATTAATAATTTTGTTTGATATTGAAAAAGGGAAATAAATTCTACATTATTGAGATATATAGTTTAAAATGTAGCTTTCTTCGTCGTACATAATTTCCTTTTTTTTAAGGTATATTTTCTATTTTGCTTGTTATTTTTTAATCTGTCTAGTTATAAAACTTTAAAGCAGTTTTAAATTTATTTGGATTTTGTTTTAAATGTCAATGTTTTCAGCGTACATGCTCATCATAGAGTCATAGGCAGTGGGAGGAGTTACACGATGCCTCTGGTTGCCCAACACTAAATGGATCTGAAAACATCCCTCGCATTGTCAAGAAGCGATTTGGCCCGTAAATTGTGGATCTCTTTATTGTTATTTTCACGAATGACTCTCTCTGCAGCCGCTGTGACGTAATTTTAAAATATAAGGATCGAAAATAGATAGGAAATAAAAGATAATTGATTGTATAGTGTCTTGTTTGGCAGTTTCACTACAGCAGTGAAAAATATCTGGACTTGACTGATCAGTACAATTTAATTCACAACACTTAACATACAACAAGTAAACAACCAGTCTTAGGACACTATGACTTTAAGGAGGCGAATAGGCTGAGCGGAAAAAGCACTTGGCCTCTGAACCGAGGTTCCGAGATCGAATTCTGGTGAAACTAAGATTCTTAATTTCGAAATCCTTGGGCGCTTCTAAAGGGTTGGTCGTTGTGCTGGCCACGTGATACTCTTGTTAACCGTGGGCCACAGAAACAGATAAGCTTTACATCAACTTGACAATGACTTGACTATGACTTTAAGCTTATTAAAAAAACAAACAGGCTACTAACTTGCTGTTATAAAGGAGACTTGATACGAAGATCAACTGCGACGAATTGGTATATTTTTCAAATGATAGCTATATTCTTGTTTGTTTGGTTCAGAGTTCAACTAATCGTCCTTGACGTTATTAAGTTCATCGTGAAATCCTCCGACACGCACAACGAAAGGGGTGCAACCAGTGTAGCGGTCACAGAGTTCACAGTAATTCAATAGTGCGTCGTGTGCACTCTACTGTGACAATAGAGCTGAAAAGATAGAACGTTAATTGTCCTTGGTGTGTACACCTCCGCTAAATAGATAAACAAGATCTCTCTCTCTCTCTCTCTCTCTCTCCATATATATATATGCAGTGCTTTTTTGTGACGGTAAGCACCGGTACGGCGTACAGGCACCTTTTTCAATGTTGGAAAAAAAGTACTTTTCTTGTATTTTAACGTTTATTATTAATTTGTTAGTAGTTAAAAGTTAGGCAATCCATCACTGAGTTTATATATATATATATATGAGACATGGACACTATATAAAAAAACTAAGACTTATTGAGCGCTTTCACCAAAGATGCTTGCGCTCCATCATGGACATGGTGGTAAAAGCGCACTACAAACAGCGATGTCCTTGCGAACGCCGGTATGGACAGTATAGCGGGACTTCTTATGGTCCGGCAGCTACGCTGGGCAGGGCACGTATCCCGTATGGGAGACGAACGTATACCAAAGGCAGTCTTTTTTGGTGAGCTAAAAGGTGGTCGACGTAACAGAGGCGCCTAAGCTGGTTTTATTCTATAGGCGAGCACAGCCTATAAAGAAACTCAATTCTATATGCTACAGTCGAGCTTCAAAAACCAGCTTAGGCGTTAACCTTCCTTGACTGACATAGAAGAGAGCACCTGGCTGCATGTGGCGTCTGAACGACAGCTGGAGGTCACTCACGAAGGCCGCGGGATACACATTTGAGACCAAAAGAAAATCTGCTGCCTAGAACAAACGCAGACGACGAAAAGAAAATGTAAATCGACCACCTGCAGACAATGGTTATGCTTGCCCTGGATGTGGCAAAATATGCAGGTCGCAGCTGGGGCTGCGCAGCCACGGGAAGTACTGTATTCCTCAAGCCTTATTATTATATAGAGAGATAGATAGAGATAGATAGAGATAGATAGATAGATAGATAGATAGATAGAAAGAAAGATAGATAGATAGATAGATAGATAGATAGATAGATAGATAGATAGATAGATAGATAGATAGAGAGATAGGTAGATAGATAGATAGATAGATAGATAGATAGATAGATAGATAGATAGATAGATAGATAGATAGATAGATAGATAGAAATAGATAGATAGATAGATAGATAGATAGATAGATAGATAGATAGATAGATAGATAGATAGATAGATAGATAGAAATAGATAAATATATATATATAAATAGATAGATACGCATACCCAGTTGCGACCTGCATATTTTCCCTTGCAGACAAAGCCGCTGTCCGCTTGTGGTCTATTTAAGTTTTCTTTCAAACTTCTCGCCTGTCTTCACTAATGGCTTTTCTTTGAGTCTCAAATGTTTGTCACGCAGCCTTTGTGAGAGCTCTCCAACTCTTTCAGAGGTAATCTGCTGCCAGCTACTTTCCTCTATGCCAGTGAGGGTGAAGTGGCGCCTGAGTTGATCTTTATAGCGCTTACGTGGAGCACCTCTTTTACTCAGTCCTCCTCTACGAAGACCGCATTTGGCATGCGGTCGTATTTCATGCCGGATTAGTGCCCAGCCCGGCGTTTAATTCTGTTAAGAAGTTGAAAGCCTACTAACATTGACTTTTAAAACACAATTACTTGTTGTCCTAACTGAATCAAACGATATGACATTGTTACTTATAAAAAAGGTACTTTACTTGCACTGGAATTTCTTTTGGTAAATATACCGATACTTTCAGATAAATCAATTGTTTTGTCACTCACTACAACAAATTCCTTTCATTGATGAAGTGGGGCCCACCAAGAAGTTCTTGAACTCGAGCACTCGGGTACCTTGTTACACCACTGGAGGCGAAGGCACCTTTGATGGAAGCGTTCGAGGAGCCTTAATTGCCTTCGATAGAGCGCCCAGGTCTCAGGGCCATACAAGTGTCTAGTGAGAACTACTGCTTTATAAACATTGATTTTTGTTGCTAGGTGAAGATACCTATTCAGCCATACTCACATTCTGAGGCGATCAAAAGTCTCATTGGCCTTTTCGAGACGGTTGTCTATTTCTGCGGACATTGACGTATTGTTGGTCACTGTGTGCTGTCATTTGATTTCATCATTTTCGAATATATAGGGTGGTCGCTAGAAAAGCGAAATATTTGTCAAACAGCTATCTATTTATTCTACAAAGAATAACTTTGACAGTTTTTTAAAGGCATGTGTAATCTAACACTCATATACGCTCGAAATGTCATGAGTGCAGCGTCTTCACCTAGAAATCCAAGCTCGCTTAGTTTTGTGAACAGTAACTTATGAGATATCGTTGAAGGGTAACTTATGAGATATCGTTTGAAGGGTAACTTATGAGATATCGTTTGAAGGGTAACATGAGATATTGTTTGAATGATAACTTATGAGATATTGTTTGAATGGTAACTTATGAGATATCGTTTAAATGGTAACTTATGAGATATCGTTTGAATGGTTATTTAGGAGATATCGTTTGAATGGTAACTTATGAGATATTGTTTGAATGATAACTTATGAGATATTGTTTGAATGATAACTTATGAGATATCGTTTGAAGTGTAACTTTTGAGATATCGTTTGAATGTTAACTTATGAGATATCGTTTGAATGGTAACTAATGAGATATCGTTTGAAGTGTAACTTATGAGATATCGTTTGAATGGTAACTTATGAGATATCGTTTGAATGGTAACTTATGAGATATCGTTTAAATGGTAACTTATGAGATATCGTTTGAATGGTAACTTATGAGATATTGTTTGAATGGTAACATGAGATATCGTTTGAAGGGTAACTTATGAGATATTGTTTGAATGGTAACTTAGGAGATATTATTTGTATGATAACTTATGAGATATCGTTTGAAGGGTAACTTATAAGATATTGTTTGAATGATAACTTATGAGATATTGTTTGAAGAGTAACTTTTGATATATCGTTTGAAGGGTAACTTATGAGATATCGTTTGAAGGATGACTTATGAGATATCGTTTGAATTGTAACTTATGATATTGTTTGAATGGTAACTTATGAGATATTGTTTGAATAGTAACTTATGAGATATTGTTTGAATGGTAACTTATGAGATATCGTCCCAAGCTCTTTCCAAGCCCGTTACAGCCCAAATACAGTAATTCATGACAGTCAGAATTTTGGACTTGGTTCTTCATGATCTCATCTGATCCTCAATTTTTCCGGTTCCATACTGTATGCCTACAAATGAGACACAATCTTACCTTAGTGCCATATGTGCCTTGGAGAACTTTCCCTTAATATACTCAAGTTCAATTTGTGCGCGTTTTTTTTTTGCCTCAAAACTCACGGTTTGCTGGCATTTTCAGTAGAAAAACCAAAAGCTTTGAACTTGAAGCTACTTAGTTCAGACTTTCCACATTCTTTACTGCATCCATAATAAATATCAATAATGGCGTTGTCTTAGATTTACGAAGATTAAGGAAGAGTGCAGGATGAATATCAATACTAACCTGTTTAAATCTGATCAGACTTATTATTAACCTTTTTTTAGTGTCTGAATCCCATTACTGACTTACTTACTTAGGCTTAAATCCTTTCACACAGTTTAACACATTGGGCGGCAAGCTGCCTCCATAATGATCTGTCAGTGACAATGTCTGAAGCTTTTTACCACATGTTGTCCAGTACTCTGAGGTGGGAAGGGCATTGGGTCTGGTGTCCACTACTTTGAGGTGGGAAGGACATTGGGTCTGGTATCCACTACTCTGAGGTGGGAAGGGCAGTGGGTCTGGTGTCCACTACTTTGAGGTGGGAAGGGCATTGGGTCTACATAGTATTAGCCAAAATCGGTACTTAAATTTAACTATTAATAATACACTTATTTTACTTTTTCAGGACACTAGAGATATGAATCAGAGACTTCAGACAATAGAAGATGCACAAAAGAGTCTATCACAGGAATTGAAACTCAGTTTCCAGAGCCTAGTGCTAGAAATCCAGAAACTCCATAAAACTGTGGAGGATATCAGAACTCTGAATGTTAATGTACAGAAACAGATTATAACCTCGACCTCCGTAACAGTAAATCAAGTGGCATCATTAAAGAAACAGTTCTTGGACACGTCTGATCACCTTAAAGAGAACATTTTCAAGATTAGATCTTCCTCCGCGCTGAAACAAATGGGCTTCGAATCTTTTGAGCCAGAAAAGTATGAGCCCAAAACGAGGCATACTTTCAGCTGGGACATTCAGCGCGTGGATAATCTGCTGAAGTCCCAGGGCCAAGTCTCGAGCCAGTCGTACCTGATAGGAAACATTAACTACAAAGTTCTGGGAGGGGTCAATTTCATGAAAGACGGAAGTTTGTCAGTGTACCTCGTTGGGGAGTCCATTCATCCGCAAGACGACGACCAGATGTCAACGCGAGGGCGGTTCAGTTGCACGGTATCCGTGACGGATCGTACTGGGACAATGATGGATTGGATAGTTGGCAAAATTTCCGGGAATTTTTTCAAGGCAAAGATGTGGATAGTTGGCAGCGTCCACAAAAATGACCTAAAGAATAAAGGTTATATGATGCAGGGGAAACACATCAAATTAATATTTACAATTGATTTATTGAACTAAACAGCGTTCTAACACTTATGTATGTGTGTGTGTGTGTGTGTGTGTGTAACGAGAGAAAAAGAGGGAAAAAGAAAAAGAGAAAAAAGAAAGAAAAAGAGATGGAATTAAGGATAAAGTGCATTTAGATTTTTCGGCAATTGGTATATCTTTGTAATAAAGCAGTAGTTATCAGAAGTGTTAATTTGTTATATTTTACACATTAGATATATGTTTAGTTCACATGGGCACGCGTAGGACGTAGTCGCCTTCTGTTTTGAAGTAACGTCTGTAACTTATAAGATAAGATATCTTGTAGTAAATTCGTCGACAACGAACGTAAAAAACTTAATCTGTTTCTTTTTTGTTTTTAAGATTTCGACTTAAATTATTCTATAGAGTTAGAATAGCTTTGCTTCTGACGAGGCATCCGCCAATGACATAAAACTAATAAAAAAGAATATTAACCTTTTATATATATATATCAGTTTGCTACATATTGGAAATTAAGGGTTTGTGTAGTATAAAGACTATAAACAATTCCCTTTATGCTATTGATAGCGAAAGCAGAATGAAATGAACGAAGTAAAGTCATCCCTTTGCTAAGTGAGCACAAGTTGGTTAGAGGCTGTGGAAGTCACCAGACACCGATCTCTGTGGAGAGAGCTCACCCGAGACCAATCGTCATAGAATGCCTGAAATCTGAAATAAATCTCAAAAAATTATATATCAAACGAAGTAAACTTTACCTTTTTTTTTGTACTAAATACATACAGCTATCACTTGGTGTTCTTTCAGTGTAAAGCAGTATAGCGGTAAAACTGCAATTACAAGATTTTGAATTATGAAATAATAATTTAATGATCAACCCCCTTCTAGAAAAATATATAGTGTTTTCGTGTAGTTATACCACATAACGACCACCGCTGTTTATACTAGTACATAAGAATTTAATATAAAAATAAATAATTTTTAGGCTCCATGTATTTCTGGAGAGCTGCCTGGTCGTGAGATATGCGTGCTAGAGTCCGCTAGACTATCGTTCTGTCTTCTCGATGGTCCCGGGTTCATATCCAGCCAGCTGTAATCCCCCGTCGTCCTGCGGAAGGTTTGAACAAGAAAGTATATTAGCTTCTACTCTGAAGGAACATCCGAAATATTTCGAACCATAGACTTATATATACTATATCTAGACTGGACATGGAGACTTTTTAACACTATAAAAAAAAATGTGAAAATTTTTTAGAAAGTTGGATAAAGGCGTTGTTTTGTAAAGTAGTTACAAGAAGTAACTTTTTATTTTTTTCAATCCTAACCTATGTAACATATAATTTAATTTTTAGATTTAGATCTAGTAAATGAACATAAAAAATAATGGTACTCTCGTCTCATAATTATTATTTTGCAATTTTTAGATACATAATCTTCTTTATCAAAAGACTGAATGCAACACTCAATTGTGATTTTTTGTGCATTTCTGATAATCAATTACTAGATCTAGATCTAAAAAATAAAATTATAAGTTACATAAGTTAGGGTTGAAAAAAAAAACAGCTTTACTTCTTTTAAATACTTTAAAAACAACGCCTTGATCCAACTTTCTACAAAGTGTTCACGATCGATCAGTCCCAGGTGAGCTGTTCTGCCTCAGAGGTAGTTAGGCTAAACGAATGGCGAAACATAACTCCCGTGGGGATGCCCACGGGTGGACGAGAGTTTACCCCTTGCACGGGCGGGGTTGCAAAAAAGTCCCCACAAACACGTCCCACGTCCATGCGCCGTTCCTCAAAGGACCGTTACATAAATGGCGAGTCCCCCACGGCTAGCTTGGTATAACAAAGGAAAATGACGGAGGCTCCCGGTGTCCTCGGCCTTCGGCCATGAGCGGCGAATCATGCGTCGGAGCCAAAGGCATGGGAAACAGCAATGTTTTACATAGGCATTGACTTGGGTCGCTATCTAACAGAACTGTGCGTTCACACAGGTTTTTTTTTTTTACTGTTTTGGCTGGACGACCAAACAGGTTTTTTTTCAAACTTAGAGCTCGAAGAGCCTTCGGCTCAGCTCTTTCGGACATCAAAACGATCGATCAGTCGCAGATAAGAATTTTTTTCCGGTTTCCAGTCTAGTAGAATATATAAGTCTATGTTTCGAACATTTTACAATATAATAAAGTCAGAGTCAAAGCTTATCATTTGCTGGCACAAAGGTTAAAATTATTGTGTTGTTGTTGCTCTGATTGTAGTACATAATACTACACTTTATTTTGCTCTTTTTTATATCATTAATTTTATTTATTAATGTATTTATAATTAATCTTTTTTTTTGCATTTGTTATTGTTACTATTTTTGTTGTTATGTATCAAAAGATTTTTTATTATTTAATAGTTGACATAGCACAATTTTCTTATTCTGGACTTGGCAGTTCATTAGAAGTTACCTATTTATCCGAACAATCGAATAGTGTAAGATTCAACGGACCCTTGACACTCACAGAAGGCAACGCGACGAAGCGCTAATCAGCGTTTCTCAAAGCCACCTGCAGTGGCATATGGAAGGCTTGAACACCAACCAGCAGGCGTTGGCTTGGAGGATTAGTTGCGATGGCAAGGATGTGTTGGTGTGTGTGTGTGTTTATCAATAGAAGTGTTTAAAATGCCTGGCGTTTTCAGGCAAAGTTGGAAACAACTTCACCTTTTTCTGCTTTGCCTAGGCATTGGATAGAATGTCTTCGTACTCAATTAAATAATCAGATTTACGTTAAGTAATTAAGAAAGTGACATGTTTTGAACAATATTTATAAATATAATATGGGTTAATGAGTTGACCAAAAATAGAGCATTTAAAAATAGTTTTAAAAAAAGACACTACGTCCTTTTGATGGCTCTACGGGTTAATTTATTGCAATTACTAACTAAAGATTGTTAATTTTTAATGAAAAAAATGAATGTCACATTCTTTAAAAAAAACATTTTGTAAACAACCCCATGTCCCACCCATCCCCCTTTTGAGAAAAAATCCTGATTATGCAAATGTATAAATCTACTAGACCTTATATCTAGACTTAGAAGCCGGTGAGCAAAATGTTCATGAATATTAATTTATTACACCCCTTAGTCGTCATTCCATATGCTACAGATGCATGTGAGACGTGGAAGTCATCTGTCAAAATTGAGAAAAGACTAAATGTGGTTCAACAGAGATGGCTGCGACGGACTTTGGGAGTCAGTTACACAGATCGGGTCTCAAACAAGGAAATCCTATACCGAACTGGGAGTCGAACGCTTATGAAGGTTGTGACAGAGCGTCGCATGAGGTTTGCGGGACATATTCTACGACAGGGCTGGAGAACCTTTTTCAGTCCGAGTGCCAATTAATTTCAATTTAAAAACAATGAAGATTGTTGCGTGCCCAGTAGGTCTACTAGTGACGCCGCTATATAAAAGAAGTGCTACAGCCAATAAGTCAACTGCATGTATAAAAACAGCTTAGTAACAATATTACTTGTTTATTCAATTTTATTATCCTTACCTACAGATTTGAAGTCTTAGGGCAGGCAAATCAGTGCGACTTCTGCTGTTGTGTGGTAGACGATATCTGGTGTATACCGTGTATTCTTCAAAGTTACACACGCCTCACTTAGTTCATCGGTCAAGCAACTTCTGGCATCTGATTTAATATAATTCATTGTAGAAAATAAAGATTCGCATGAGTAAGTAGACGAGAAAATTGACAGTATGGATGTTGCTACTTTTATCAGAGAATTGAAACTTTTAGGCAGGTCATTCCAAACTTGAAGAATCTCATTTTCTGCTTAATGTCTGAGGTACTAATGATCCATTAACCGTTCACGTTCAATTAATGTAAGTCGTATTCGTAAGTCAATATATTTCAGTCTCCAAATTGCGCTGGACTGAAACTCAAGTTGCATTTCAAAGTCGTGTAATCCCATCCAAGAAAACATGGTCAAATCCAGAGTTTCAAAATCTACTGTATCTGGATATTTTATAAATTTGGAGGTGTACTCGAATTTTCGAAATTGTTCAAAACGCAGTGAAAATTGTTCAGCAGTTGTGTCAATTATCTCTAAAAACAATATTTTCTGAGAATCTTTGCGGTAGTATCATGAACTTTTAAATCATCATAAAATTTCTTCAGTTTGTTATAATATTCTAATTCTTCCTTCTCTAAGTCACGTTTGTAAATCTTCAACTTTTTCTCAAATGCTGTCAAGATGTCATATGTCTGCCTGATGGACAGATTTTCCGAAACCTTGCAACTTCGTATTATTTGCTATATTTGGCAATGATGGCCAGTCTAGCGGACGATGTCACATCAGTACTTTCATCGAGGCTAATAGACTAGGCTTGACATGCATTAATATCCTTCTTTACTTGTTCTTGAATATTAACGTGCAATTTCATAACTCTCGTCACTTTAACCGTGTTTCGGCTTATTGGCAAATCTTTTATTCTCTGAATGACTTTATCCTTGTTTTGAAAGTCTTCAAACAAATAAGACGCACATTCTAACATTGCTTCCTTGATATAATCACAGTCACTTAAAGGTTTTCCATGCTTAGCTATAATTTTGAAACTTGAAAACTTGCAGAAGAACTTTTAACAAAGTTTACAAAAGAACTGGCTTGTGAAATCGCATTTTTTTAACTCACGCGACATATGTTCTTTTTGCTCATCCTCGCTTTTGCCTAAAAGCCAGCTGTGATTGGACTCATAATGACGTTTTACTGATGATGTCCGACTAACAACACTTTCCAAACACATGGCACATCAGGCCCTTGTTTTCTGTGTGAATCATTCCATATCTTTCAGTCCACCACTCTTGAAAAGGTCTGCCACTTCCTTCTTCTACCTTAAGTTTTCTTTTTTTTTTATTGTTGAGAATGAAATGTTATGGTAATTATTCTGATAAAAATTTATTGATGGCAACGCTAGCTATCGATGTAAGACCGACACGTTTTCAGTATCAACAAAATGGCGTAAACTAAGGAAATCTCGTTTAAATACGAGATTTGACTTGAAAAATATGTATCATGCCCTATGCTCCCCAATTGAAACACAGTCATATGAAAAAAATTATATGGAATATGATCCACTAGCGCTTCTTCCATATTATTTACAGTTCTCGGAAATAAATGAACGTTAATTATTATGGTAATTTCAGATATCCGTGATTTTTCCAAAAAACATATTTCTTCATGTCATCGTCGTCGCGAGCCACACAAAATCGTTTCGCGTGCCACCTTGGGCACGCGTGCCATAGGTTCGCCAGCCCTGTTCTACGACAAAATGAGCTACGCTTACCAAAAGTTGCGATGACATGAAGGCCTCACGTTGCGGATAAGACGTGAAATAAACAAAATTATGTAACTCCTTAAAACAATGAGCATTTTAATGAAAGTCATACATATTTGTTTCAAAATATTTTGTTTCGTATTTTTTTAACAAGCCCACCATGAGAAATTAAAGGATGCAGAAACACTTGGCACTTTGACGGTAGCATAAGGTCAGCGACTGACAAATGCAAAGGACGCAGGCGTCATACGTTTGACGAGAGGAATAAATTAGCAGAGAGGACCTCGCGTTCAAGACATGCACATACTTGATATGTACGTTCAAAAACAGATCATTGTCAATTTTTGTTGTTTTTACAGCCTAGTACCATTTTTTTTTAAGGAAACCTCAGCATTTGCGCTATTCAATTTTAGCTTTGTAATCATAGGAATCCTTGGGCCTTAGGCCTCTTTTCTTTGCCTCTTTTTTGGGGGGGCTTTATATGCCTCCTTTTTTTTTTTGGCCCTCCTGCTTAGTTTTTTTTTTTTTTTTTTCAAAATTTATATTACACAATTTAGTTGGTTAAAAATAATAAAGCCTCAGTAACATTGCCTTAATATTCTCGTAACACACGCTCAGCCCTTGACCTTGAGATCTCTATTTCTTGGACAATGTAATCCACATCATCTTTATTGATCTTGATCTTTTTGTTTATTGAATATCTCTATTCAGTACTGAAGAGATTACATTGCCAATCACACATAAGAGAAAAAAAACGTAAGCTCCCGGTTTACACAACAATTGTTTAGAAACTGTCCAAACTTGATGATTATTATTATTATCATAGCTTTTATATAGCGCTACTTTCATGCTTATAGCATGCTCAGAGCGCTTTGGTCCAATCTCATTTGTGGACCAGTAGGGGGGGGGGGGGGAGGAGGTATCTAGGAGTTGTTTTTTCGTGCTGCCTTTAGGCGCTCAGTAAACACAACTCTTCCCGAGTCGGGTGTCGAACCTTGAGCCCCCTTCTAGGTAGCCAAGACAAGCCAAGTTCAAGCGTACTTAGCCACGCTTCAATAGATTGTTCATTATCCTCTGTCGGAGTCTGTTGTAGACGAACGACGTCCTTGATATTCTTTTTGATTTTATTGGTGCGTTTACCAGCTGACAGATCAGCTTGAATTCCTAATGCTCTGATGTTTTTATGTCCAACACTATAAACGTAAAGCTGGGCTAATCAACAATGTTCCTGGACATCACACAGCCATCCTCACGTTGCGAATAAGACGTGAGCTCGGCGCCATTGTATACAGGCCCAAAAGAACTTTATTAGTCTGAATGTTTCTTCACATCACCATCGGAGAAACACTTAGTAGGCAGAACTGCACCGGCTTCCAGAAGTTAACTTGTCATCAAACCAAACATTTTGAAGCCAGACGGCATAGCAGTGAGCTCATGAGGAATTTAATGGACTAAATACATGTCAATACAAGCATGTCTGGTCTAGCGATAATTTTCCCCCCAATGAAACCCCTGGACAACTACTGACACCGAGAGGTGCTGGAGTTCTGTTAGAATCACAACAGACTGAAAAGATAAAATATAATATCTGTGAGTTATCATTTTTTATTAATAGTCTAAGAACAAACAAAGCTCCACTTGCATCTCTAACCTTGCTAATAAATCTCACACAAAACACAATTTAAAAATATAATTCAGTATCATGCATCGCATGTAATTAAATTCCTTACTTTACGAAATAATAATAAGAACGATGATACTAATAATCAAAATTTAAAAGCAAAGATTCAGTAAATAGTTACTGAAACCATCAGATGTGATGATTAATCAGAGACAAACATGTAATATAAGAATGGCATATCAAAAACTTATTAATAACTAACCGGGAAGGTAAGTAAATATACAAATATACTTACAGATTAATACATGCATATTAATGCATAACCATACAAACATACTCTTCATACATATGTAAAACAAATAAACACACATTTCTTTTCATCAATCTTAAAACAAATAACACAATATCAAATATCACGAACCTGTCATTTCTGGAATATTGCTTGAGCATTGTGCATATATTTAAAATCGAACTAAATAATTCTCTACCCTAAAATCAATGTGAATTTTTAAAAACAAAACCCCTCGAAAAATGAGGGCCTAAATATCTAGTCTATAATTTTTCTTGTAAAAAAAGGCTGCGTTATCTTTCTGTATAACATGCATTTGTTTTTAAAGATGCAAGTTAAATAATATAATGTTGTCAGTAATCAATGCAATAATAACCTATTTTTAACCAATAAAAGATTACATATTGTAGTAACTCCAGTGGCGGAGGTATATACAGTATAAGAAATAAATACATTGACACAAGTGACTCAGGAAAATCACACAGGTCAACGGCTGTCAATAAACAAGGGATAGCACCGCTAGTACATGGAAATATGACCCCTGTTTTGGTCATGTGATCGAAAACCTTCACGGACGAGAAACAGTGTAAAGACAGTCCCGGGCATGCTACCCTGCCTCATAGTGGAGCCTGGGTGGAAACGATCGTAGCAGGAAACGATTAGGCTAAAGGGTAGCAAAACAAAACTCCCGTAGGGGTGCCTAAGGGGGTGCGAGAGCATCCTCATTGCACTGTGCGGGGTTGTAAAAATCCTCCCACGACTTTGTCGCAATCCAGGCGCCGTTGCTCAAGGGGCCGTTACATAAATAGCGTGTCCTGCACGGTTAGCCTGGTATAGAAAAGGAAAATGGCAGGGGTCCCTATGCATGCGGTCTATGGCCGTTGGTCTGACACTCCGCCAGACAGAACAGTGTACACTGTTCCCATTCAGGCCGGTGAAAGGGAGCTCTTTTCACTTTTGCTGGCCTGGAGTTCCAAGAGCCGAAGGCTGAACTCTACCTGACAGTTTCAAGAAAGGACAGTTGAGTCCAGGGCAGTAAGGACGGTAGCTAGAATGTGAGTTCTCGAACCTGTAGCTCTACGAGTCCAGGAGTAGAACGAGAGACTTGTGTGTTTAGTTGGCAGTTATGTTGTGTAACAAAGCATTTGAAGTTGCCTACTGTGTTGTATTAGCTGTCAATGTATTTGTGATTAAACCACCACATTGTTATTTGAAACTTGTCAAGTTCTTGTGTTTAATTTATTGTGTTGAACAGTGTTTACAAAAGGCCTGGTAGAGCAGATCGTAACACTATTTTAAATGAATTGTTATTCAGGTATGGATACATTATCCTGAAATTTAGCTTATAAAACATTGCGCCCACATTTATAGTGGAAGGCCGCCCGGAAATGTATGCACAGAGGACAGGACGCATGCAATAGTCTCGGGCTCAAACCCCGCCGTTCTGGCGAGTCCTGGGGAAGTCAAAGGCTAAACTAGAATAATCTTCATTTTAATTAAACATCCGAAGCATACACACAAAAAAAAACATAGCCATCTAAGGCTGTTGTATAAAATAAAAGAAACATAGTTGGCAGTCGCAACCAGGAAGAGGCTCCAAACCAGAATCCTCAAGCTTGAGTCCTGAAAGTTTTACCACAACACCCATCCCCCACCCACACGAAGTTGTTAAGCAGATCAGAATTTGCCCCTGCCCGGTCCTTCATCTGTTCGTGAAAAGCCATTGTTCAAGATTCTGAACTTCAAGGAACACGCGCAGGTCCAAGTGGTGGACTCGGTTGATAGTCTATTTATAATGCACGTATTTGTGCAGCATTCCATCGACAATAGGACAGCCTCGCTAACACCAAAAGCTGTAAAACCATTGAAACTTATTGTGTGTTTTTAGTACATTTCTGAGCAGAAAACAAAAGTGTTCTTTGTAAGAAGTGTTCAGCTCATTGAGCCTGGTATATTGAACAAAATATGCACAACTAACAACTATACGATGGTAATTTTTTTCATTATTTTTTTATATGATAGTGTTGTTTTACAAATTAGAAATTGCAAGAAGCAAAATAAATAAAAATAAATAAAAAAAAACAACAAAGCGTATATTCTGAATATTTTTATCTTTGAATAATCATATATAGTTTTTTGGGAGTGCACGCTCGTATGGTGTGCGCTTCAGTTTGCATTTAGAAGAATCCACAGGCAGTTTGGGCTAGGATGAAACAGTCTTCATTTGTGAAATCATTCAATTGTGAAGTCATTCATTTGTTTACTAATTTAGTTGCGAACTAATTCATTTGTGAACTAATTCATTATTAAAGTAATCTCGAAACATTTACAACAAAACAAACATTCAACCAATTTGATTTTATTGTTATGAATTTCAAACCAATCAGAATAACTAAGAGCATACAATTATTTTATTGTTAACCCTAGTCCTCTAGGCCTGAATAGGTGTTCCACAAACTACTGGAATAATTAGCTACTAGGCCACCACGTGAATTAGCCTCTCTGAAAAAAAAATAAGCAAAGTGTTCCGCTAAATATTCGGAAAGGGCGAAGTGTTCCGTTACGGAAAATGTTTGAGAAACACTGGTCCAAACCAATGCAATTTCAGTTTGATTGCACCTTAGGATTATTACTATAACTATAACAATAAACACTCAAACACTAACAACGTACACACCATGTGTCGTTCAGTCAACAAGACCAATGCTTCTTCTTTTTCTTCTAGCCAGCTTTTTGCTGCTGAGCTGTCAGCTCTTTTGCAGACTGTGCAAAGGAAAAATAATGTGCTGTTTTCTTCAGTTGTTCAGCACTGCCTTTGGTTATGTTGGGTTGTAGTGGTAATAGGGTCTGCATAAGGTGGATTAGGAAGGGGCAATCAAAAAGGATATGGTTTACGGTTTTAGAAGGGTGGGCACAGTGTCTACAAATGGGGAGTTGTGTGGGATTTATTTTATTGAGATGGTAATTTAACAGAGGTGTGTGTCCTGTCCTTAGTTGGAAGATTGTAGATTGCTCTTTGCGGGGGAGGAAGTTAATACTGTCCAGTTTGTTAGGCATGTTCATTTCTTTGTAAAGGGCTCTGTCTGTTTCCTGATGCCCATTGGTTGAGCCACTCCTCTTTGTGGTTGTTGATTAACATTGACCTTAGGGTGAGGTAGTTAACAGGTCTATCTGGTTGTTCCATAGATGATCCTGCGTTTGATTATCTGCCCTTTCATTTCCCATGACGCCAATGTGTCCAGGGATCCACTGTAATGTGATGTTGATGTTTAATTTTGTCATCATCTCGTGTATTATCACTATTGGTGTTGTCAACTCTCTAGGGCTTTTTGAGGTGCTGCTGTTAAGTGCTTGAAGAGTGGATTGGGAGTCTGTCTGTCAACAATATCTGATGGTGGTTGTATCCCTTTGTTTTCGAGTGTCTGCAAAGCTAAGGTAATTGGCTCAATTTCGGCTTTATTTCAAAGTGTTTATTTTTGGGAAAGACTGGAAGGCACCAAGACCAGCATTAATGGTGGCTTTGAAGGCCGATCCATCGGTGTCTATATGGATGGCTGTTTTTGGATAACTTTCAATTGTTTCAAGCCTGCCTACTTGAGCTCCAGTGGATTGGATTCTTTTGTTAGAGTGTTATTTAGTAAGTTTGTTTTAATGGTTGGTTGGTTGTATTTCAACAAGACCAGTTCAAACGAGTCATTTGTATAGCTATGACGGATAGTTTAGAAAACATTCACACAGCAATCAAAATTTAATAAAGTCTACATGTTTATAATGACATGGTCATGTGGGACAAAATGAATTACGCACACCAAGAGTGCGATGACAAGGAAGCCAATACGAGGAAAGCGCAAATAGGGTCGTCCTCATATAACTCGGCGCCACACTTTCATGGAGGACCTCAGAGCAGACGACACCAGATGGAAAGAGGCTTCAGACATTACCAGAGACAGATCTTAATGAAGGCAGCTTGCCGCCCAATGCACCGAACGGTGCTTGTTCTTGTATTTAAGCTAGGGTTTTTTAATATTACTCTATTAACAAGCAACCCATTTAGGTTTGACTGGGTAGAGTAATAGATAGTCCTTGAGGTATTAGTGGGCACATTATGGCGTAACATTTTTTACAAAATTCGATTTGACAGCAATTAAGATATTTTCATAAAATAAACGAACAGTTAGATATATTAGAATTAATTTATAACTATGAAGAGAGGATATGTTGATACGACAGTTAGACTTCACTACATATCTCCCTCCTTCGTGGTCGAAGATGAGCACATTTGTCGTTTCCTATGAACACTCGCTTAAAAAAAAACAGCGCATACCTGACAATGGTAAGTTTGGGTCAATTGCAGATAGGCCTGCTGCTTCTCTTAGCTTTTTGTTGGCTCTGCGTTCTTTCATGCTGGTCACTCTCCTTGCTTCGTATCTTGAGACTCCGATACTCACGGCTTCAAGCCATGAGAAGCGATCGAGAGCTATTGATTTACAGCCGCAAATGTCATTATCACACTCCTTGAGAGAGCTCATAAGGATTTCTTGTAGTACTTGTGTTGACCCCCTGCACACGGCTCCCCATAAAGTAGTCGTTTGTGAAGGCAATTGTCTTGCATGCGAACCTTTTTGCGGTGACATTGATACTGTCCATATTCGACATCTGTAGGATTTCAGCATCTGGTATGTGGTCAAACCAATTCAAAACAGCACACTATTTCTCCTTCCTTGATCAAAAAGCTGGCTAGAAGAAAAAGAAGAACAAACCAATTCAGCTTATGAATATTTCTTAGCGTAGATGAAAGAAGTTAATGTTATTGATGTGTCGGGAATATATGGTACTGGACTCTGATGCATACAGCACTTAAGACTCTTAATTTTGTGAATATGCTGAGTCCTCTCCGTTGCTTTATTTGTCCTTGTCCTTGATAGCAGAAATGGCACGTGCAACACGGAAGTCTACCTCGTCATCTAGGACTAGGACAATCTAGGCTGACCATTGCTGATATGGTACTTTCCAAAAAGAAAAACTTTTTTAAAAATTTACTAGTTTCTGACTATCTATAAGAATGGTTCTGTGACAGATTCATTTGGAGTAGGTTGGTACATCACTTCTGTCTTTTTTACATTGATGCTGAGTCCAAAATTTTTGCAGGCGTCAGCCAAGAGGGACAAACTCTTTTGAAAGTCCTCTTCGTTTGAGTAAAAAACACTGCACTATCTTTAACCCAACGAAACTGTATTTGAACGTAACAGTTAGGGTTAGATAGTTTTTCTTATACTTTGGATGTGCCTTTTTAACATGTAAATGTAATTGTCAATTCTCTTTTTTTTTACTTTAGTATCATTGTAAAGGCTTTTTTGTGTGTGTGTGGGGGGGTTGTTGGCTTTGTGTGTCATCAAGCTCTATCCATTCAGGTCAAATTCTAAAACTTCTTTACACACGCCTTGAAACACCGCCTCTAACACCAAAACACACATACGAGACACATTCATGCATACGCACAAAGCATGCCATTGTACGCCTTTAGATCAGACACACTTACGTCTGGTTTTGTGCTGAAAGAAAGAATATGTTATCCCCAACTTTACCTGCAAGAGAGGTTCTACCTAGCGTTTTTGGTTTCATTAAAGTCGTATGGAATCTAGATTTATATACCTAATTTAGGCTTCTGATTGCACTTGTTTTTATGATCAGTGTGTTAGCCCGCTCTGGATCTATGTATTATGCTAGAGACATTTTTATATGAGGACCACTTATGACACAATTGTTAAGTTCCACGACATAGAAATTCCAATACCTGGCTCTGTTAGACTTTTTATATTTATGAGATGGCTGTTAGAAAAGGCAAGTAATTTATTATTTTATATATGTCTATTTAACAGCAACATGTAATAAAATGTTTCTACAAAATATTATTAATAAAAGTTAACAAAGTTAAGCTAAGATAATTTTTTTTGTCCAAACCTATAGAAATTCAGTTCGACTACAATTGTCCACCTGAATATATAGATTATACAAAGAACAGTAGAGATGCAAATATGAATAGCATTCACCCAACACATTCTATAATTGGTTATAATCTATTTGAATATAGACCCAGGACTAGATTTACTATATTGTAGAACTGTGGAACGTGAAGCTTCCTAGGGCCTCACCTTTAAAAGTGGAGACTGCTCATATGAAATTTAAAAACACAAACATTCGATTAAAGTTAAATTTAATTTTATTTATTTCTTCCTAAATACGAATACTTCTAGATTATATTGACATTGACTTGGACCTCTTCCAGACAGAACAGCAGTTTGTTCAAGCAGGCTTATACGCCTAGAGTTCGAAGAGACTTTGGCTCAACTCTTTTGACAATCTCAAGGTTTGATCTCCAGTGCGACCTTTTTTTTTCTTGACATTTTTCATGGAACAAGCAAACAGACCAGTAAACTAACTAATCCAAAAGTCAATGTTAGCCAGCAATCACAAAGAAGAGAGGCTTAACCAATGGACATAAGAAGGCAAAAGCAGAGCTATGTACAAAAAAATGAACATACCAAACAAACTGAGTAGCATCGATTTCTCCCCAAGCAAAGAGCAATCTACAATCTTCCAACTAAGAACAGGACACACCTTTAAATTATCACCTTACAGAATATATCCAACTGACTCTGTAGACAGTCATCCCACCACTCTGTAGACAGTCTTCCTACCACTCTGTAGACAGTCCTCCCACCACTCTGTAGACAGTCCTCCCACCACTCTGTAGACAGTCCTCCCACCCTTATGAAATTGAATCATATCCTGTTTGAATGCCCCATTTTAATTTAACTTGGACAGACACTACAGCTCAATAACATGAACACTTTGTATGTCAGTGCTGAACAACTGAACAAAACAAACAGCACATCATTTTTCCTTGTCATAGTCTGCAAAAGAGCTTACAGTAGCAAAAAGGTGGGTAGAAGAAGAAAAAGAAGAAACATGCACTTGACTGTGGTGCTTAAAAACCAAATGGAGTTAATTATATCTTCGAAAAATCGTTTACAAATCTGTTTTATTTTTCGAGGCTGAATATAATATATTTAGGGGCTTCTATCTAACCTTTCCTTCTACAGTTTCAACACTGATAAACGTCATGAGAAGATAAAGGTTAATATGATTATGATATGTATAGAAGTTGAATGACCGAATGTCTAAACTTAGAAATGCGTTTTCTTGTTATCTTATCAGATTAGACCTCCAAAACAATATGCATTCCAGAAAAGTGGACGTAAAAATCTGTCTAGTACAACTGAAACGCTTCTACCTACTTATCTTATAAAATACACATGTTACTTCAAAAAGAAGTTATGGATGTTAACCAATGACTTAAATTCTGTCATTGGTTTTCCTGACTGGCTCAGGCAGCCCATTCCATGCTCTAATAGCACTAGGGAAGAAGGAGTATTTGTACAAATTCGTCCTAGCATATGGAATGGGGAATGTGCCTTTATGTCTGTGTCTTTCTAACTATTTTATTAGATTTTGTTTTGTATTTGAAGATTATGGTTGAGTGTTTTGTGTATAATTGCTACTTTACTTTACTTTACTTTACTATCCTGAAGGCTTTCTAAATTTAGTGATTTTACTAAAGGTGTTACTATAGTCAAATGTGAATATTCGTTTGTTATGAATCTCACTGCTCTATTTTGTGTCTGTTCCAGTTTCTTAATGTTTTTTTGAGTTGAAGGGTCCAAACAGAGGATATATATATATTATTATTGGCCTTTTACCTTTACCTATCCCTTAGTCTTTTGGACCTTTGGGACACCATGCAAGATTCGTCAACCGTCTTTCTCCATTCCTCTCTGACTTTTGCCTTAGAACCACTTTCAATGGCAGGCCCGTCCATTTGATATGTTGTCCTCCTATCGATTTCTCTGTCTGCCTCTTGTTCTTTTTCCTGGTATTGTTCCCTGAAGGAAGGTCTTTTTGACCCCCAAAGATCTTGTAATATGGCCATAGATTTGTAGCTTGCGTTTTTTTTAAGATAGTTAGCAGGTCATCATGGGGTCCAATCGCTTCAGTAATCTCTAATATCTTGGTTTGTGATGCGGTCTTTGAATGTGATACCTAGGATCCTTCTGTAGCATCTGAATCCATTGCTAGGATCCTTCTGTAGCATCTCAATCCATTGCTAGGATCCTTCTGTAGCATCTCAATCCATTGCTAGGATCCTCTTCTCTAGCTCTGCATTATTGGCCTAACTAAGTTAAATAACATTTTATTTTCGTTTGATGATCTTGTTGGATCTATATTTTATTATTTATATTATATTAGAGCAAAGTATTTGTAGTCATCAGTCAGACGCTACATGTGCATTTAGACTTTGCTTTATGGCATTCGCCCCAACACTGAAAGCTTTTTTTTTTCTCTAATGTTTGTATCTTTGCACTTGCAATGAAACCTATGAACAGATGAGATTTACATTGTCCGTCCCATGGACTGCAAAGTCTAAAAGAAGAACTGCACTTTTTGATACGTCCTACCCTCATAAGGTATTTAGATCTCTGGCTTAACTAACCCTAACACCGATATTCAAAACATGGTCATTCCACCATCCTCATTCGATACCTACACACCTTATCAGAGCTTATCAACAAGGAAGTAGATTATTTAGAAAAATTATGTGTTAAGGGTCGTTGTAAAAGAATGTGTCTCTAGTCTGTCTATTGTTATACATGGGTTCCTGTGCTGACACATTTTTCCAGGTCACTGCAAACCACATGCCGACAGACTTAGAATAATAACTATGTGTTATTTCTGTTGTTTTCCATGAGTTGATTTGTCTGAAGACTTATAATCAAACGCTTCAGGTAGGGGACGGGTTTGTTTTACCTGAGTTTTGATACATTGCTATAGATTCCATATAGTTTAAATGGATGTTTATAAAAATACAGATTTAGTTTTTTGACGAAGTATGAAATATTGATTTCATCAATTGTATTTTTGTTTATTATTTTCATTTTTTTATAAATGTATTGTCTTACAGTGTTTTTTTTTTAATCGAGTTACATGACTTTCAGAAATAAAATGAAACCTTGTAGCCTTTTAACAATGTAAATCGGTTTAAAATTAATTTCTTATAGTTTCCTTTTTTTTATATCAACACAGTTGTTGAACTACGAAAAATCATGGAGGTCAACTCTGAAGACACAAATAAGGTAACATCTTTGTGATTCTTTACAGTTACTTAATGGTTGATCCTTGTGCTGGCCACATAATACCCTTGTTACTTCTGGACCCACTTAACTTTATCGATCTACATACTTCTATAGTTTTATAGATACAGTGATTATTTGCAAATTAAGACTCTTTTTTCCAATACGTTTAATCTGAATGGGGATGGGGGTGAATCAATTAGGCATTCACTTTACACATTGATCTATATTTGTTTAATTATAAATTATTTAATGTCTTTAAAATGTTGAAAGAAAGACTTCTTTAATTAAAGTTATGCAAAGTTAAAAAATTTCAATAGTTTTATCATTCTTTCATTATTTAAAAGATATGGTAGATTTGAAAATAAATACATTCACAATGCAATGCCAATAAATAACATAATGCAATTCTAAAACAAACTTCAGAAAGCAACATTATATAGACAGAACAGCGCCACTCAGCCAGCCGGAACTAGCAAGATTACTTCTGCATCACAGCCACCAAGTAAAGCGTCAGTCAGTAGATCTAACTCACAGGAGTCGACTGCACCTTTGTCTTCTGCGAACAGTACGATTATGTCTGCTGCACAAAGTCCCCAAACCAAACACATCAGCACAGCTTCACAGCCGCCAGAAAGGTCAGCGTCGGCTACGCCACAGAAAAACGTTGCTGTCAGGTCTGGAGACTCTTTAGGGCTCGATAAAGAACCAAACGCAGAGATGCCCGATTCAAAGCCTAAAACAGTCTCCGAGATGATCTCAGCTTTGAGACAGAATTCTGTGGAGCCGACAAAGCCTCAGAATGATTCTATCAAAGCTCAAAAATCTCCTCAGTCAAATGCGTCAACAAACCCCACGCTTCTAGACAGGTCTTCAATGATAGATGCTGGTAGTAAACACGTTGACGTCATTCTAATTGAAAAACAGAGTAAGGCACCCGAAGGCGCATCGGAAGTTCCGAAAGCCTCAAAAGTCTCCGAGTTAATAACCTCAATGGGTTTGTCAAAGCCAGCAGAATCAGCAACTTCTAAGATGTCAACAGAGTCAATAACTTCCAAGAGAGCGTCATTTTCTTGGACTCTGCCTACAACACCATCGAAAATAATGTCAGCGTCTCAGCCCCCTACTAATCAGTCAAGCGCTAGCCTAAGAGCTCCAATAACTGAACAAATGAAAGGTTTTCAGAAGCAGTTTCAGGAAAAAGAGAGGCAAGCTCCAACAACACCTCTGGAACTTATACCCAACAACTCTGCTCAGCTGCCTCCTCCAATACCCTCAAGGAAAGTTTCACCACCAGCCTCGCAGCTACTACCGTACCAAGTCATCTCAAGTGCTTTTCCACCAAGCAGAAGAGTGCTTCCTGTGCCTCCTCAGTCAACACCCATTTCACCAATAGCTGGCCGGCCACTTCCGCCAACTCCGCCAGTGGCGGAAGGTTTCCCAACTCCTTTTCTTTTACGAAGCACGCCTCTTCCTGCGCCCCCAGGTATGAACGCTTCTACAGCAGAACCCACATTCCCAAAGACATCTACGCTCCCTCTGAAGAATCCAATAGCGCAACACAAAACTGCTAGTCTACCACCGGGAATAAGGCTCCACGTCAATGCAGGTAAACTAAAATACTTTTCTCATATATATTTAGGTTGGGGGATGATAAGAAGATAACAAATTTAGTCGAAAATGTTTGAACTGATAAGAAATTACTATTTTTTTTACAAAGTTCTTACAAACTCATTCTGTCAGTCTGGTAAAACGTTTGTACGTTATTTCTCCCACACCCAATCTTGGATCAAGTTAAAATTTTGTACTATTATTTTAGATGTAAAAATTGTGCATTTTTATGAAAAAAAAACTGCTTGCATAGCTGATTTTAAAAATTAAATTTTTCGATTTCAGAAAAGAAAGAAATCTTTGCAATCAAAACTTTGAAAGGTTTAAAACACCATGATGTCGGATGTTCAATATCATTTCTAGTTAACGAGATCTAAACGGGACGGACGCACAAACCACACAAAACTATTAGCAGGTCTTCCCGTTTCGGGGGCTGCTTAATAAAAAATACATTAGTGCTATTGGAAATACTTCATTGATTACTTCTTTCGTTCAACTTCATCTTTATGCATTAAGGATGCTTAGTGCGCTACGGTCCAAACACTAGAACAGATAAAAGGAAAAGGTGGAGGGAAGCATGGGAGAAAGTTTTCAAAAGTAATTTTTTTTAAGTAGCTTGAGTCGAAATACGAAATCCACCCTCTATGATGGAAGGTCGGCTTGTTTTCCATTGAGCTATTCAAGTACTTATAAAATTATAAATTTTAATAATGTATTGCTATTTTTAAAAAAATTTTAGCGAACTACCTCATTCTCTTCACTAGGCTTACCTCCCCTTATCTTAGTACATTTCCCATATTAAGCTAGATTAATTAATGGATAAAGTAATTGGTTAATTTTCTTTTCTTTTTTTTTTCTTTTTAATTGATTATTGTGTTGTCATCGACACTGAATAATTGTGCAAAGTTTTAACTTGATACGAGAATGGAAAGTGGGAGAAATAAAGACAGGCGGAATGACTTGATATAAGCTTAGTATAAAACAATGTCAAAGCCACCAGAGCTTTGATATCAAATATGTCATTATAGAAGTGTTTAGCAAACATTTATCGAAATTTGGTATAAGTCTAATAATAACGTAAACACTAATCTTCACTTCAGCCCTACACACGTAACTCTATCTTCCAAACCAACACCGCCACTAACCAAAACCGTAATACTACACCCACGTCTAAACCTAGACATAACTTTAAGTCGATCTCTTATGTGTAAATCAAACATACACGCTCTAGAAAACCCTAACCCACTTCGGTAGAGTTTCCGTCCATTTTGTTTTTCAAAGTTTTTAATTTCTTTAGTCGAATTCTAACATTTATTTGTATAAAGATTTATTTTTGCGTTTCTTGTGTGGCATATATTAAAAAGATAACCCTTTTTTTTTAATTGAAGATTTTCAAACACGGTGGAACAGCTATAAAACAGCTATCTTTTTTGGCGTATCCGGTCTACATAGAAAATGAAATAATGATTTAGCTATGCTTTGTTCTTAAGGATGGTTCAAGGCGTTCCGGCAGATCTACTTATATACATTTTTTATTGTATTTCGTATACAGTCGTTCACCCCCCTACAGCAGGAAATCTTTGTCAATTTTTGAGTCTTTGAACTTTCTGTTATGCGCTACCGCATCTCCGTGTCTTGAAAGTCCTTTTTTTTTTTTGTTCTACATCAACGACCCTTATGATTGATAATGCATTTACATCAGCACCGCATCTTTCTTTTGTGCCATCAGTCAAATAAGTAAACTGAAACCGGTTTTGTGTTATTAGTTTTCTTTTTTTTTTTTTGTTTTGTAGCTGATGAAGGCCTGGTTGCCCAAACTCTTTTGTTTTTTTTACTTAGTCCGGCAGGGGTACTTATACGTATGTAGCTACTTTAATGGTATATGATAACTTTTATGAATTTTTGTAGTACCACAGAATCAAATATTCAAAGCTTAGAATAGTTACAAAACGGTTAAAGTGTTATAAGTGTTTAAAAATTACATCACAAACGTCACAAACACATACACAACACTAAGATCAACTACCACGCATTGATATTTAAAATTGTAACAAACAATAAAATAAATATACATTTTAAAAAGCTTCTTTAAATGAAAGAACCGCTAGTTACTGCCATTTATCTGAACATTACAGGGTTTAGGTCCCTTTCTGCTAGTCTATATAAAACAAAATTAATTAAATAGTACTAAATGATTAGCTAATTGGTTAATTTTCAGCTTGATACATGTTTTAACATCGACTATGAATATTTATACGAAACTTCAACTTCATCTGAGATTGGGAAGTAGGAGAAAAGACATGTCTAAACATAATAAGGGGATTAAATCCATACATACATCTACATCTCTCATTAAGTAGCATTTATTCCCCTTATTTCCATATCAAAAAATAATTAATCACCAACAATTAATTAACTAATTGTTTAATTTTTGTATTGAATTATGTCTTGTCAGGTTTAATGAATAATTGTGCAAAGGTAATAACTTGATCCGAGAATGGGAAATCTGAGAAAAATATGTTTAAACTTTCTACCAGACAGACAGATAGACAGACAAACAGATAGACAGACAGAAAGATAAACAGACAGACAGAGTGAGTCGATATAAACTTTGTAAAAAAATGCTCAATTTGTTTTTATTTACTTGGTAAAAGTGAAGTTCAATGTCCTACCCATGACATTAATTAATTATTTCCGGAGAATCTCCAAGAAGTAGTGTTTAATATTTTAAGTCGTGCGAGACTATTCTCGACACGAGGAGAACCATTTAGCAGATGTGGTTCTTTAAATTAAATAACGTTTCTTTTAAGCAGTTAATAGCTACGTTGTTATGTGTTGACATTATAATCAAACAATTTTTTTTAAATTACTTTCTATTAAAACAAAGCTTGTAAGAGAGAAATAAGTGACTCTTAATTCATTTACTACCATATCTCAAAATTAACAAAACTAAATTAATTAATTACCAACAATTAATTACCTCATTTGTTAATTTGTTTTTATTGATGCATGTGTTGTCATCGACAATGAATAAATGTGCAAATGTTGTGGGAGAAATAGCGTGTACAAACTTTTTTTACCAGCTGGAGTGAGTTGATATAAGCTTTGTAAAAACAACTAGACAGCAAAAAGTAACATATTGATGATATGCTTCCCTGTTGTCGGCATATAACGGTGAAATAGAGCTAAGTGAAGAGTCTTTGTATGAAGGTAAGAACATATTCTCCGCCTATGATTCCCATACCCGTTGGAGCTCTTAGGTAAAGTACGCAAACGACTTGTTCATGAAAAGGCTATTTTATATATATATATATATATATAGGCAAGGGCGGACTGGATGTCGAAATCGGCCCAGGCATTTCTATACAGGACACCCATAAATTTTATATCATATGATGGGCCGCCAATTATAGGTCTATCTTTTCGCATAATCATTACGCTTTTGTTTTTTTTGTATAATGTATCGAAAACAGTATGCATGCTCTATATCTTTAAAAGAAGTATAGGTCTTATGTTGCTTTTTAATCGCTATGTTTTTGTAGGCCCTAAAAAGATGAAGTCTACTATTACTACTGTCTAGTGCAGGTGTAGGCAATTACAATTTTTTTATTTTTAAATGTGTTAGATTAATTTAGTATTACAGTGTAGTCTGAAAAAGCTGTTTTTAACATGACGCTCATATAGACCCTTATATATGAGAATATTACAAAACCTTTAACAATTTAATGCGTGCCCTAGTGCAGTGGTCGGCAACCTTTTGAGTCGAAAGAGCCAAAAATTACAGTTTACCAAATTTAAAGTTTTTAAAGAGCCACACATTGTTTTCTTGCCAACAATAAATAGTACTCACACAATTAATCAATATATATATGAATTCATATATACGTGTTTTTCACACCAAATTAGATAATATATATATATGGTTTCATTGGATAATTATATTTTTCTTTCGATAACAACTAAAGAAGTTACTTACAACATTAACTTGTACTTCAATAACAAACAATTGAAAAAATTCAATAGGAAGTTGGCTTTGCATGGTTTTAGAAAGTTTGGATTCATTAGGCTCATAACTTGTTTTTAGTTGCAAACAGGACTCTAATTTTCATTTGTTAGTTGACTTCTTACTTTACACCTATTTATATATGAATATAACACTTGCTCGCATGAATATGTCGATCCGAAGATAGTCAGTACTTCAAATGCCAACTTCACCTCACTCTAGCATTCTGAAAGATTATTCCATGCTTCGAATATAGGCTAAGTGCCTCAACTCGAGACATTTCTTTTAAAGTTGTCACATTTGTTGCGTAATGTACATACATTTCTGGACCTTCAACTTTTTCAACTTGCTTTTTGACTCTGTAATTTTTCCACTCCACAAAGCTTTACTTTTTAAATCGATCAATTGAATTTCTAGAGATCCAGTATCCATTTCAAATGGCTCAATGTGGATTTCGTTACGATTTGTGTTGAGAGGATTTATTAGGAATGTTAGAATAGTTTTGTTAAACTACTCAAATCTGTCAAGAAATTCATCTTTGATTTCTTTTTATAATTGTGCTGAAGTACTTTGTGTCAGTAGCATTGATTTTATCGCGATACTGCTTTAGACATTTAAAAAGAAGGAAGTGCATATCTTCTGCAAAAAAAAAAATTTTTTTAAATTTCTTCAAAATAAACTAATTCTTCTACCAAAACAGGATGGGTTTTACTTTCCTTGCAGTTTTAACCATAAAGTAAAATTTTTGCTATCATTTGTCTTTCTCTTATTCAGGGTGATTAATACCTTTTTTCATTTAGAAATGTATTTATTTAATTCAAGCACAAAGCTAAACGTTAGCGGATCGCCCTGTGCACAATAGAGAAGGATGTCGAAATACTGACTGTGTCTCCATCTCGTTAAAAAGTTCCTTAAACTGAAGATGGTAGAGTGCTTTTGAGAAGATGATGTTTACAATCTTGATTATCAAATGTATGACTTCAACTATTTCGGCCATAAGTGTTTGGGCACAAAGCTCCTCTTGGTGTATGTAAAATGTAAGAATTGGGTGATTTGGATCGAAGAATTATTGTTGCTTCTTTAATTTTCCTGTCATACTTCTGGCTCCATTAGTTGCTGTTGAAACGATTTTATTTAACTCGATCTTATTGTCTTCAAGGCATTTCTGCACGGCATTTCCCCTCTAGTTTGTCATGAGAGTAGCAATCCTGGAAGTTCTTCTTTTGGACCTTGGGAAGACTTATACCAGACAAAATGAGCAACTTGTGCCGTGCCTCTTATGCCGCAAGACTAGCAAGTGATAAGGCAGAAGAACGTTGAATATATTCCACCTGGAAATATGTTACATTTGAAGATATTTTTAGCTATTCTATCTTATACTGTTTTAGCGGATAGTGGCATATCTTTGATTTTTTTTTTTTCAAGTTTTTTTTTTTTAGTTGTTTTTTTTAAATCACGAAACAGTTCTTCAGATGCACGTAGGAAGCAGTCTTTGACATACTCACCATCTGAAAATTTTTTGCCTTTTTTTGCAATTTCTATTGGTACCACAAAGCGTGCCAGATTAGTATTACTTGTAGATTGCTTCTAGCTTAGAGAAGATCATATGCTTCTAACTCGTTTACTTGAAACGACAAACTATACGTCACAGCCAAAGCACGTCTTGCGTCGAAAGCAAACTAAAACCTACATAGAAACACCCGACGACGGCCTCATTTGAGAGCTTCTGACGACTCTGACGGCGCATGTAATGGGGGGGGGGGGGGGGTGGTATAAGGCTGAGAGATAGAATCGGTGCCTATTCATCGTTAAAAGAATCAGAACTATTTTGAAAAATGTTTCGATAAAATGAATAATATTTGCGTATGGAACTAAAGAGCCGCAGCTTCACATCTAAAGAGCCGCATGTGGCTCGCGAGCCGCAGGTTTCCAATCCCGGCCCTAATGGCATTCATGAGGCCCTTTAGGTGGCCCTACCGGCCCATTTGAGTACTGGCCCATCGGGCATTTGTCCAAATACCCATATAGTCAGTCCGCTGGTGTATATAGGCCTATCTCTTTATGAGGTAAAGATCATTTATTGACCAGCTTTTATTGAAATTATTATGTAATAATCACAAAGAAGTTTGGAAAGAATGTCTTGAGGGGTTCAAGAATTTTAAAAATCAAAGGGGAAGGAATGCTTTACATATATTCAAATATTGCATGCCAACATTTTTTACAGTGTTACGTCCCTTTGAGGGACAAACTTGACTGTAAATAACATAACAATAACAATGTTTTACATCTAAAAAAAAACAACACTTTTTTCTTACCTAAATTCAGAGTCAGATCTACTCGTAAATTAACATTTTAATGTTATACGAAGTAGTAAAGAAGGATCCCCTGTATAGCCACAGTTTAAATGAAAGAACTTAACACAGTAATTCCAAATGTCAACCCTGGGAAGAAAATGATTACAATCTTGCTATCTATGGCGGCAATGTAACCCTATCGTTTTCTGTGGTCGACGGCTTACGAGGCTGTCATGTGGCCAGCACAACGACCAACTGCCTTTACTTCCCAATATATGCCAGCTACCCATTAGAGTCTGGTGGACTCATGAAGCCCTAAGGATCTTGAGTTTGAGCACCATGATTCTAGCTCGAGTTCCGTCTGTACGGAAACCAAGCGCTTTACTACACCCCCCCCCTCCTCCCAATAGGGATTCTAAAAAGTCTTCTTACAAAGACTTCAAGACCACAAAACATTACTTTCAGATCTTTGCTCTTTATTACTGAAAATGTCTACAGACATCGAGTTCCATTTGATTATTTCTGACCATTTAGTTTAGCACCAACCATTGTGACGATGGGTGTAATGATCGTTGACTATTGACACTTAGAAAATATTTCGCATATTAACTACTAAATATATTTCTCTTACCACTAGACAACGAAACGATACCCCTGCAGAATGATGACATTGTGTATGAAAGTCATTATGATAAAATAGTTTACGACAAGGTAATGTAGTATTTTTTTTATTTCATATTAAGAATTTTTTATATAAACGAAACATTTCTATTGTAGGACCAGGGGCGTAGCTAGGACTTTTCCATCGTTTAGGGGCCCGGGGAGGGGCTTGACCACTTTGGGGACCTCTGCATTTTTCGTAATATTTAATTTTTAATGTAAAACACACTCATCTGGGGGCCTCCCTCAAGCGGGGGGATTTTCCAATTCTCCGCCCTCCCCCCCCCCCCCCATTATAGCTTCGCCACTGGTACGGACTTTATCTCAGTATTATTGCCATTAATATACAGGAAAGCCACTTATAAAGTTATACTGATGTTTTTAAACGACATGATTTTTATCAAAATCGACACTAACAGTTGGAAAAAAGTGGCACTGGATAGATCCACATGGAGAGCGAGCATAAAGGAAGGATCCTGGATTGCAGATGGCTTACACAGCAGAAGCAGCAAATTTTCTTTTTAATCTTGTTTGTTTTACATATGTACAAGATGTTTTTCTTATAATCAATTGTATGTTTTTCTCATTCTAGACTGAGTTGAACGTAGCGTCAAGGGTAAAGGAAATAGAGGTAAAAGAGCTAAAAATGAAAGAAGAACTTCAGAAGGAACAGGCACTCATTCTCGAAGAAGTCAAAAAAATTAGCGCCTCCGTAGAGCATCTGAGGACGTGGACCAACAAGTGTCAGGACATGCTGGTCGCGGACACGGTCAAATGTCAGGAGAGCGTGGAGTCCCTGAAGGCCAGGTCAAATGACGTCACACGCCTCCTCAGAGAACACATCATCATGATCAGCCAGGACGTTTCCAAGGCAGCATTACAGCTTTTCAAGCACGAGTTTTCTGCGAAGGAGCATCGCATTATGCACATCTTTGATTGGACCATCAAGCTGATTGGAAGCTTGGACAAGTCCCTTGGCGAGACGGTGATCAGCCATGGCTACAACATCGCTGAACTGAACTATATCGTCACTGCAGTCGCTCAGTACACTCGGAACGGAAACATTTTCCTGAAGATAACAGGAGCCAGACAATCCGTGACGGAATCGACACTGTCGGGAAATTTCGATTGCAGGGTATGTTTCACGGACGCTTCGGACACAATGCCGGACTGGATTATAGGCAGGGTGATGGGGAATCTGTTCAAAGATAACGAATGGGTTGTTGGGACAATCTCAGCGTCAGAATTGAAAGAGAAAAACTATTGCCAAGATGGGCACGTGTTTAAAATCAAATTTGCAATCGACCTCTTGAAATGATTTTTCATTCTCAGTGTAAAAATTAATTTGGAAAACAATGCAACAAAATCAGGCACATAAAGGATTGGAAATAACATTTAGATATTTAGACTGCTTCTCTTTGTTTACTTATAAATGTTTCATTGCTAGTAATAAAAAAAAAGCTCCCCTTTCAGACCTCTATTTCTGTGGCCTACAGTTAACAAGAGTGTCATGTGGCAAGCACAACGACCAACCGCCTTTAATTTCACCAACTAGAGCTGGTCGGACTCAGAGGCGCCCAGGGATCCCGAAATTAAAAATCCCAGTCTTCACAAGGATTCGAACCCGGCAACTCGGTTCGATAGACAAGCGCTTTACCACTCAACCACCGCGCCTCCCTCCGTGTTGATGCCAGCACCAATAAAACATTTTAGTGACTGAGTGTAGAACTTTTGATGTACTTACTTGAACTTTAAAATGACCTCATTTGTGCCTGGTCAAATACAATTTGAATTTTTTTAAATGTGAATTTTTTGCTTGTTTGGGTTTGTTATTTTGTCTGTTTGTTGTTTTAAACAAATTCGAACGTGTTCTATTCATCGATTCTATTTATAATACGTTATCAAATCAAATTCAATGTATAAATAGCTCATTCGGTTAAATTGCAGTACCGAAACATTTCATTTTCTTTCTGGTTGGCTTCTCTTAACTGTAGGGATGCACAATGTACAGCTTTTAGCTTTTTACTGATTTCTTCAGATATTTAGCTTAATAGAACAACGCCTCAAGGGAATCTACGGGAAACAAAAATGATAGTAACAATTAAATTTTAAAGAATTAGTTTGGATCAGTCATATAGTTAAATCTGCAATAGCTCTAGACTAACAACAATAAATCTGTGCAGTTAATAATATTTTACCAATTATTTTTGTTTAGCACTATTTTATGCCATTAGCTTTCTCAATACGCTATGATCCTATCACTTGTCTGGACCAGTTGGGACAATAGAGTGGGAGGAAGAAAGAAGGGGATATCTGGGTGAATTTTTACCGTAATTGTTTTTTAAAAACATTAACAGAAAATAAAAAAGAGTGGGGGAACGACCTGAACTCCAACCCGTGGCTCACGCTTCCTCACGCTTGCCGTAAAGTACCAGTACATAAAAGACTATCATCAGTACTATTTGTTTTCTTGAGATATAAAATGTACATTTCACCACCATACAGCGAACTATAGGAGGTATAAAGACCCGCCGGTATGTCCACAGATTCCGTTATGCTATGTGTATGAGTAAAATATATTTTTTATACAGGGGCGTCGCAAGGGTTGTGGCCGCCTGCGTGCGAAATTTTAAAATGCCGCCCCTTCCCCTTTCTTTTTCTAGAAAAAACAAACATTAAAACTGAACTGGACGCTGTACCAAAAGCGCCATTTGATTTGAAACCATTTTTTGTAGACCATTACTTTTTTTTTTTTTCATATTCACACCGTTGTCGTATCCCTGATGTCGTGTTAGAGGTTTTATTTCCTATTTTTAACTTTGGATTTTTGTTTAATACAACGTTACAAAGTTCTTCTCCAGTTGTAGCAGTAATTGGGGGAACTCCCAGAAAATGTTTATGTGTTTGACATGAAATGTATAAGAAACAAAAGCACTAACTATATTAGTGTCTCCTATATAATTTTTAAGTTTTGTAGAAAAGTTCTTTCCAAAGATAAACTTGAAGATGCGGCAGGTTCTCGCTCAAGGGGTTTTATATCGGCACGGGAACCAGGCGCAATCCGGCGTTTTCAGCTTCAGAAATTCTTTCTCCTGGCGTGTACAACGGCTTTTTTTTTTTGTAGTAAGAATGTCAAAAAGGCCAATATTGATGTGTTTTCTTTCAAAACACACTATTCATATTAGTAAAAAAAAAAAGTCAAGGGCCATATTAGGTCTTATAATAAAGAGGTAGCGCTGGTCAGTAGTATTATGCGAGGGACATTCTAGGTACATATAGCGCACCGACGTCTGTAATGGGCGTGATCTTTTTAAAGATCATCTTCTTGTTAAGAACATCTCTGTCGTGGACCTTATTTTTCCACACTAAAGTCGTCAATATAATGAAGTGCAATAGTCGGAAACAGAACAAGAAAATGCAAAAGAATCACACTAGCGGAGACGTTTTGACCCATATTGTTGCATACGCCTATCGCAAAAAAGGTCTACATTTGACTTGGTCCTTTTAGAAGAGGAAACGATGTCTCTAAATTAAGATATTTTAATTTAATTTATTTAAACATTGGTAATTATGTAATTTTAATAATATTCAGACATGGAATAATGACTACAATGAAAATCAACTTTTATTTTCGCCCCCCCCCCCCCCTCGTTGTTGGTCAGTACCGGTAGTTGGTTTGTAGCTCCTAACAGCTAGTACAACAGAACCGATGCAGGAGCTCAATATTGTTAATAAATACACTTTTAAAAAGTTGAACAAACGTCTCCCGTGAACTATAAAACTGTTATTACAATATACACAGATTTAACTTGCTTTATCCACAGCCTTTTAAAAAAAAAGCTACAAATGGTTCGAACATTGATTTTTTAATTAGTAGATCTATTGATACGGTGAGCTTTTCGACTAAACAATAATAGTTCTAAGTAGTAAGTAGATACTTATAAAAAAAATAATTAATTAAAGATCTGCTTCTGTTATTGTTATTCAAAACAAATAAGCCTACTACAAAAAATTCCAAAAATGAGTAGGCGCCTATGAAAAAAGCCCGGGGAATCCCTTGGGCGCTTCTCTATTTTTTGTATAATTAAGTTTCTAAAATAACTTCCAATGTGAGAGTGCCGTTTGGTAGTTTTTAAAGGATAATGGAATAATTAGAATGCATAAAATTTTTTAACTATTTAAGTTTTTGAATAAGTATGAATAAGTAACAACATAAATAATTGTAATTTCATTTTTTTTAAGACCATAGCGAAAATATAACTAAATAATAGAAATTACAAAAAATGCTACATTTTGTTACCAATATAATGAGCATCGTCTTCTTTTAATGATTTTACTCTTCATGATAACCCCTGATTATGCGGAGTGCTCTCCTTTCTTGTGACAACTTCCGACATCTTTTTGTTGGAGTTGTCTTTTCATTACCGGTGGCATGTCATTTAGGTCTCCGTAATTGACTTCAAATAGATTTTGGCTTCCGGTGTAGACTTTCAAAACTTCCACAATAGTCCCCGTTATTTTGATACACGAAAGAAATAAAGATGAAATGTAAAAGAATAACATAAACAATGATACCAGATTACTCTCTAAACGACAAACTGGGCTCATATGTAGAACTGATTTTTTTGTTTTAACACAGCAGTTAAGAAAGAGGGTTTCAGGGTTAAATCCTTCACAAAGTTCCAAAGTAATATATTAACAAACAGCAGAAGATGAAAATGTAGTTACATAATGAGGTGGCAGATGGGGGGAGACAACAATGAATTTTTATTTAACAATAATGAGTTGTGATCCTGATAGGTCTATGAACTCATGATTATATCAATAGAAATAATAATTAGCTTTATCCACAGATTTCACGGTATCCCATTCTTAAAGAATCTAGATCTAAGTGTCTTATAATAAATGTAAAGTTTTAAGTTATAGACACTTGATGGACAAACATATGAATAGTGTGCTTTATTTATTTCCTTTTTAGCATGTTTCTATGTACAACTTATAATACGTCGCTACATATATCATGCCAAAATAACACAGACATCCCACTATTTCTCTCTCTCTCTTTCTTACACACTTATAGACATGCACTTTCCTCTCTGTCACTTTCACATGCTGACACACACACACACGCAGGGATAAATGGAGGTCGTAGGTGTAGTGAATTTGGTGGTCTTAAATCAATTATATATATATATATATATATATATATATATATATATTAAAACTGCGAAAAAATAAAATTACTCAATTTATTGTAAACTTAGAGTCATAGTAGAGACAGAGTTAGACTAGTAAAATAGAGTCATAGTAGAGACAGAGTTAGACTAGTAAGCATAGAGTCACTGTAGAGAATACGAGAGTTAGACTAGTAAACATAGAGTCATGGTGCTATGTTTGAGATCTTATCAAAGTTTTGCAATTTTATCTATTTTTTTAGCCCTGTGTGAGTGAGGGGCCCCTCTAATTCGAAGTCCTAGGTAGCTGCCTAGTTTGCCTAAGCTTAAGGCGGCTCTGACACGCATCTCATGATCTCTCTCTCTCATTCTCTCTCTCTCTCATTCTCTCTCTCTCTCATTCTCTCTCTCTCTCTTTCATTATCTCTCTCCCTCTTTTTCATTATCTGAACTTTGGACTCGCAATGAATTAATTTGTTGTTCTTAATTAAGCACCTTTACCTAAATGTTACATAATGTATATAAATTATTTTAGGAAACATTTCTATTCTGTCACTGCCGTCTTTGTCACTTGAGTAATATCTTACATATCTTAGCATATTTATGACCTTAAGTATGCTTTTCTGTCCCTGTGTAATTTTCTGACAAGACACGTGATTAACCCCTATAATTGTTCTTAAAATGAAGCGTGGAAGAAGAAAACGAACGAGCCATTAACTAGCATGACTGGTAGGAGATGGCAGGAGGGTGGTCGGGGCGTGGTATAGCGGGAGCCTTGTTTTACGAATGGTTCTTAAGGAGACATGACGTTCAAGGCGAGGCTAATTTACACCAGACAATTTAATAATCATAATTGTTTACAGTTGAAGTGATATATGGCACCCGCGAAATATGAACATAGCATTTATTTAGAAAAAAGATTTAAGTTTCATTTCATGTGAACAGCTCCGTGTAAAACGTGAGTTTAATAATTGATCTGTTTCTGTGACTAATATTTAAAAGGATGTCGTGAGGTCAGAATATTCAATCTTTACTATCTCTCGATTTTAAAGCATGTAGTTCTAACACATCCCGATTTACTGGGATTGAGACAAGAGACTTTTTGTCATAGAATTTGAGCTCTGTCTTCCATAACCGATTGTATCGCTATGCCAGTAACAAGAGCTGTGTGTGATCTGATGTTGATATAGCTTTAAAAAAAAATACAGTAAATAACAATTGCTATAAAATCTCATTTTAAAAAAAAATGTTACGGATTAAATAAAATCGTTATTTCCTCCAAATAAAAAGCAAAGTGACCTTAAAGGCATAACAACAACAATAACAACAACAATAACAACAACAATAACAACAACAATAACAACAACTCTGATTCCCCTGATTTTGCTTGTCTTTATGTATCCTTTTTTTTTTTTTTGTACAAGTTAAAAAAAATATTGTTAGTTCACTCTTATCTCATTAATTCTCACTGGCCCCCCTTTAGAGCCCCTACCCTTTTCTTTGATTATTCTCCTCTCTTTCTCCAGCCTCTCTCTCTCTCTCTCTGGCCTCTCTCATCGCCGACTGTCCAGCTAATATGACTCGACAACGCTTTTAAACCAGAACAATTGAAAAAAAAAAAAATTTGTTAATAAGTCCACGCCCTCCTTCCCCTCACTCCCCTGACCCCCACCCCATCTCCTCCACCTGGTGAGGGCTGCAGCTCCCTTCCCTCGCCTTGTCACAAACAGAGGCGACCTTTTTTTGTTTTATTTTTTTCTCAATGCCCAGGTCATCTATAGTCTCTATTCATGTTTATGTGTATGTATACATACTTTCGTAGTTGGAAAGTTAACAACCTCATAACAACGCCAAAACATTGAACGTAATATTGTTATTGTGTTCATGAATTATTTAAAGCATACGTAAGTGCATTATGTTGTATTATTTATGCTGTTAAATGTTGTATTTGTGTTGTCAGTTGTCCTAGATGGTCTAAGCTGGATAAAAGGACTTTTTCCGTATTTAATGGTATTGGATGGAGAATGTATTTAGATCTAGATCTAACTTTGACGGATGTTTTAGTTTGCGGTAATTCCCTTTCATCTTCACCTATCCCTTAGTCTGTTGGACCGTTGGGGGCACCACACAAGATTTGTTGAACATCTTTCTCCATTCTTCTCTATCTTTTGTCTTGGATAGAACCTCTTTCAATGGTAGGCCCGTCCACTCTTTCATGGAAAATCGCTTTCTCTGTCTTCTTCTTTTTTTTTCCTGATACTGTTCCCTGTAGAAAGGTCTTTGCGAGTCCCGAAGAACTTGAAATATGACCATAGAGTTTAAGTTTGCGTTTTGTTTTTTTATACTTTAGTTAGCAGGTCATTGTGGGGTCCACTCGCTGTAGTAACCCTGTCTCTAATCTCTTTGTTTGTGCTGCGGTCTATAAATGTTATAACTAGCATCTCAATTCCATTGCTAGGATCCTGCTCTCTAGGTCTGCAGTCAGCGTCCAAGACTCGCAAGCGTATAAGAATGACCAATTAGTCCGATTTCGGTGTCAAGGGCTATGCCTTTATGTCTTTGTCTTTCCATATTGTTTTGGGTTTTGCAAGTGCTGTGGACTGTGCAATTCGTGTTCAGGTTTGGTTTCCTCAACGAAGCGATAGCTCTGGGGTATTTAAAACTACTGACACATGTCAGCTTTTCACCTCCAATACTGATGTCCCTTTAGAAGGTCTCTTGGCTATTAGTGATAATTTGTTTTTTCGGAAAATTTTACATGGTCAAATAATATTTACAACTACATTAAGTTCAAACCTTACAGGTAAATAAAATAAACTTTTATAACTTTTAGTAATATTCAAAATATAATTTTAAATGCAAGATGATCAAGTATTGTCAATTCTACTTTCCACTCACTCAAATCTTCTAGCAAGGAAGTCTTTTTTTCATCAATTTTGATCTCCCTCCTGCCTAAGCAGGTCATGTTTCCAAATAGATTACGCCATAGTTCTCTCAAACAAAGAATCTCAGCTCATGTTATTACATCCCATAAAACAAATTTGTACTCAACCGTTATAACTGGTGCAAGTAATAATGAACGTTATATTTTACAAAGCTAATATCAACTCTGTTTGTCTGTCTGTCCGGTAAAAATTTTGAACACGTTATTGTTCCCACACCCGTTCTCGGATCAAGTTGAAATTTTTAACAATTATTTTTTGTACGTAACAAAACATGAATCAATACAAAAATTAGACTATTTGTCAATTAATTACTGCCGATTACTGCCAATTAATTGTTTTGTATTAAGTGACTAAATATGTGTGGTCTTGTCACCTTAAATAATTGTACACATTTTTCTCCCACACCATAGATAAAGTTGAAACTCTCCACAATTATTCATTATTCTTAACAAAACGTGAATCAATTGAAAATTAACCAATTAGTCACGTATTTTATTGTTAATTATTTTGTTAGATATGGAAAGAGGCAAATAAATTCTTCTTTAGTGTGAGTTATGTATTAAGTGTGGAGTTCTTCCCCCCTACATACGCATTTAAAAAAAAAATTTTTTTAGTATTTTTTTTAAATAGTATTTTTTTAAAATAGTATTTTTTAATACTCTGCTTGTCTAATATTTCAGTTATCTCTGAACAGTTAAGTGAATCTCTCTTAAGTTACATATCTTTATTTTATTTTTTTTTATTCATGAATTCTGGCTTTTGGGGCACATTTCTTTTTGGAAAGAGGTAAAAAAAAAAAGAAAGAAAGGGGGGGATGCTCTTTTTTAAATAATGTTTGAATGTAGCAAATATTTTACAAAATAAAAAAAATTCGATTTTGAAGTCCCACAATCTTATGTTATCAACAGAAAAAGTTGGACACCATGGATTTGCACTAGAGAATTTACACGGCTTTTCTCAATATTTAGTGGAAGTGATAAGTTCAAAGCGAGAACATGTATATCTAAATAATTCTTAGGTATTCAATTATTTAGAAAGTAGTCATAATAAAATTAACAAATTATACGTAAATGCAAAAAAGTAGATCTATAAATATTTCAAATTGACCTTGACGCCCGATGAATGTCTCTAACTCTAATGTACGTACTCAATCTTCATTTATATCATTCCAGAATTGTTTTCAACTAACCTCCTGGATTAAGATTAGATTCTACCCACACAGATACATCCGTGACTTTAGTCAAAATACCAGAAAACAAACCGATATATAATGTATATATCTTTAAAACATTATCTTGAAAATGGATTACATTGCATGTATAAATAGTACAAAAAAAAACCCAGACATAAATGATCTTTCTTTGATAATATAATCTCTCTTTTATTTAAGTATTGTTTCTAAAGTTGTTATTTTTACGAGAAACAAATTAACGCCTTGCATATTTAATTTAAGAAACCAAGTGTTCTTTGTCAGAATACAAAAAAAAAATTGCCGTTATACCTAAGCCAGATTTTCAATAGCTATTTTAGCTATTCTTTTTTAGATCCGAACGGGACAGACGGACGGACGGACAGACTGGACAAAATTCAAAAGTAATTTTTCCTTCGTTCTTATTCGGACCGCTTAAAATGTTAATGGATATATGATAATTGTAAGGAGTATATGGTACAATTAATGCAATTAATGCATATAAATACTTCCTGCTTTCTACTAAATCGATCAATTAAGGTCACACTCATAATGAAGCTACAGTAACATTTGAAATAGGATAATGAGTCTCTAGATTCCATCATAATATAACATAATGATCAGACTTAGGCCTATTAGTAACTAATAAGTTTGGCTCCCTACCTTTCCTAACAAATGAATTCCACCAAGCCGATTAGTCAACATGGTGAAATTACTTATATAGGCGAGTGAAAAGCGCTAATAAGTTTAATGACATTAACAACAATGAACACATGACTCAGACGTATAACAAGATGTAGACATGCAATGATTTGTAATTATGGCATATCATGCATATGTAATTGATCCAGTCTAACTAATCAAATATCACAAAAGCGCTACAACTTGCGGTATCTAGCCTCCAACAATAAGCTACACTCCACATGGTGTCTGAAAAAGGGTCGCCGGAAAATTAGTCTCCGAAAAAAATTGGACCCCGGAATAAAGCAAAATGAGTAAAGATAGCCATTGAAAAAAAAAAGAGAAACTTTTTAATAGCGATCTTGATCTTTAAGATAAATTGAATTTTTTTAGGAATATGTTATCCTTAGGGTATGATTCATTGGTGACGTTATCGGGAACTCATGAGGAGAAGGGGGGAGGAGGAGAAAAATTGATTGAGCAAGAAAAAATTTGAAAAATACTTTAAAAGAACAATACCTCTTTTTACACCTCATATAGAGTTAGTATTTTGCTCTTAATAATTAGAGAAATTTGATTTTAAAAAATGTATATTTTTTTTATAATACTTTGAAAAATTATAAGGTCAAACTATAGTTTTCCAAGTGTGGCCAAATAGCTAGTAATTTCTTTCCCAAAGATATACATCAAGTGTCAACTGTCTAGGAAAATAGTTAGAGCCGTTTTCGAGAACCGTTCCCCGGTTCCATTTCTTTTTATATTTTATATTTTTGCTAATGAATTTGTAAGCTGAATATAGAAATTGTGAAAAGGACACCAGATAACATGTGATTATATAATATTGACATTACTGAAAAATTCAAATGTGGCGAGCGATATGGGTGCTCCTCTACCTGCTACTGAACTCCCCTCCCGAAGGTGGGGTGGGCAATGTTTTGCAGATAAATTTGACAATCTGTTTAAAACTTTAGTTATTTATTTGTGGACTTTTAAACACATTCTTATATATTATGTTTTTATTGACTAATGCATTGACAACAATGCTAATTTGGTTAGACATACAAAATTTTTTAATTCTCTGAAGACATTTTTGTAAGTGTTTGTAATAACAAGTAATTTGTAAGTGTTTGAGCTTATTTAATTTTAAGAAAGAAATCTTTGGTCTCAAAACGAACAAGTAGAATAAAAAACAATGGTAGTTTTTCAACAACACAAAAAAAGACAATATTTCCAGCATATATAGCGATTTATTTGGCTCATAATAAATGATGAATGTTAAATTTAAAAAGAAATGGAACATAATATATATATATATATATATATATATATATTTATATATATATATATATAGAGAGAGAGAGAGAGAGATATTGCTATGTACGTAACTCTATTTCTTGCTCCAGTGGGAGTCGCCCCGAATCTAGGAAAATTTATCTTTTCTGGCTTAGAAAATTAAGGATCTTTAGGTTTCAGAGTTTAGAAATAATGCATTACGGTTTTTGCGTGTTTTAAACAGAATGTAACAATAATTGAGTAACTATATATATTGAAATAAATCCATAAAATGTATATATATTATATATATATATATATATATATATATATATATATATATGGGAATATATATATTTCTTGATAGTTTTCATTGAGATAATTTTTCATCGCCTGCTCCTGATTTTTCCTCAAGGTTGACTCCCAAATCCTTTCTAATGTTTTGGTATAGCTGCAAGGCAGCAGATTCTTAAATTCAGAGTTTTCCTTCTCCTAGGTGTGTTCTGCCCCAACTTTATTGGTTCAGGCGCCAGTTATTCCCCTTTATCTCTTCTCCTGTTTGTGTAAAAAAAAAAATCCGCCAGACTCAATATCTGAGCTGTACGTGGAGGCCAGGGTTTGGACTGCTTGTCAGATGCTATTTGATATGCATGCCATTAGGAAGCATTTTATAGGTAGTTGAATGTTTATATCCATTACCACCTCTGACATTGACAACCTTACGGAACCGAGATTTATCGACTGTAAACAGCTGTCCATTGCGGAGCAGTTATTTCAGCCCTAGTTGTGCCCACTTTATGTACACAGCAACCAACGACTCACGATGGGCTCATGACGCTCCATCCATAAACGTAGGTGTATTTATCTAATTGGCCGATTACTGGGCAATTAAATACAATGCCGTTTGACCAACATTTCATGTCACGTTCACTGGGTCAAATTGGTGATTCCAGCACGTGCCGCTGACCTTGTTTCATAATTTACGAACACTCTTGCTGGTCTCGTATTGAGTAATCTTCCCATGGAAACAGTAATAAGAATAAAAAGAAAAGGTCAAAGGTCTACTAGCCTTATATTACACTGTGTTGAGCTAGTGTTAGGCAGCATATACTTGCGTTGCTGAGTATCATGCTGTATTTTGTGTGCCCTATATATTTAATTAATAGCTGCCGCCAACCCGAAAGGGAAAAAGACGCTATTAGTTTTGTGTGGAATGTCTGTCCATCCGTCCGTTCTGTTAAGATCTCGTAAACTAGAAAAGATAGTGAAAATCCGACATCATAATATTTTTGACCATTCAAAGTTCTGATGCTACGACTACTTTTTTCTTTTCTGAAAGCGAAAAATCTAATTTTTTAAATCACTAATGCAAGCAGTTTTTTACATAAAAATACATCACTTTTACAACTATTCACTCTGTGGACGCAAAGGTTGCAGTGGTCTAAGGTTGGCCCTGCAAAATAGCGGCGTATGCTACGCCGCCGACCGACTAATTTAACACATTTATGCTAATGGTTTTAGATTTTTTTGTCCATAAATTATTTTTTTTACATTTGTATTGCTAAGTTATGTAAGTTCTGTCATATTAGCTACTACATTTACACACAAAAAATGTTTCCTTTTTTTTAAGGGAGAGGAAATCTACTTAGTATGCATATAAGTTGGACGTTATTTAAACAATTAATAAGTTCTTTTTCATATTATCGCGTGAACTGCTGCGCAGTTCTACAGCCATAGAACACTTAACTAAAGGAATTTTTTTTTCTTACGGAAATTTTTTCTCTTGAGGATTTGAAAAAGAGATTGACCCTTTACAAAACTATTAGATCAATTAAATATTCATTATAAGACATCAGTTAGGACAGGTTCACATCTAACTTCACATTCACTATCACCTATCCTTTGGTCTGCTGACCGTTGGGGCACCACACAAGATCTGTTAACCTTCTTTCTCCGTTCTTCTCTGTCATTTGTCTTTGATGGAATTTCATTCTGATGTTCTTTCTGAAAATATTGAAACCTGCCTTTTACCAGCCTGGGTGGACCACTTCGGGGGCCGATTTTGAGTTTGTGTTTCCATACAAACTGTCTTTGTACCCTTGTTTTTATCGAAATTAGAACAAACAAGCAAAATATTTTTTAATATCCTTTAAAAAAAACAAAGAAAGGAGAAGAACTCCGCAAATAAAACTATATCTCTCAACGATGGGAAATGTATTTCCCTTCTTACATATGAAAAAAATGAATTACCAATCATTAATTGACTTATTGTTTGTTTTTTTATTGATTCATGTAATGTTAGGTACAATAAATAATTATTTAAAGTTTCAACTTGATCAAAGAATGTTGTGGGAGAAAAAAAAAAACGTGTACAAATATCTAAGGGGACAAAACTTTAAATATTTAGCCATATCTCTGAATAATCAAGAATTAAATTCGCTTGTCGGTATGAAACAAGACAATTAATTACAAATCATTAAAAGGGTTTGTTGCTGAGCATAAAAATTATATATGTGTCAAACGCAAATAGCCCATTTTTCAGTAAAAAAAATTACAAAAGTCATTTCTCTATAGAAGAAGTTACGAAGGCAATATAAAATACAACCACAGACCTATATATACTACAATAAATATAGGTTTTTGATTGCTAGTTACGATTTATTTAGGTAGGTGCTGTTTTACTATTACATACCAAGTATTAGAGTTTAGAAAAACCCAGGTTTGTTTCTTGTGCAACGCTATTAGCTAACACCTCATATCATCTCTACATTAGTATATTTAGATCTATAATCTAATTCTAGTCTAGATCTATATATAAAAATCGAATAGATCTAGATAGTAATAGTATAGATTCTATCTTGAGACTAGATTGCCGAGTCTAGCCTATGCTATGCCTATAGTCAGTTTTTATTAGAAAAAAGTCTAGATATTAATAAAGACTAAAGTTTTTTAATTATTAGATTATTAGAAATAGACATAAGACATAGATCTAATAATAGTGTAATACGTTTACTATACTCTATACTTAATCTACTAAAATATAGATCTATCTATAATCTAGTCAATCTAGATCTATACAATATTCTTTATAATGCTTCTACTTATAATGACTTATTTAATAAGTTAGTACTTAGATGTATTATAGTTTATTAATAGATTTATTTTCAATGCCTGGACCTAATAATAAAATTGCGAATGATGTTTATAAGGATTGATTATTTTTTTTTTTTTATAATAATAGGCCTACTAAATCTAGGTCTAGACTCTACTTACATCTAGTCTAAAATAATGACTGTCTAAGACTCTAGATGATTGAGAAGTTCACATAGAGGTGTTTTTAATAATACGGCATGTCGATTGAAAGTATATAAAGTGCTTTTTTTTTTGTAAAAATAAAAAAGAGGCTCCGGTACTCAGTGATAGATTGCCTAACTTTCAACTAATAAATTAACAATTAACGTTGAATTACAAGAAAAGTAATCATTTTTCCCGACATTGAAAAAAGGTGCCGGTACCCCGTACCGGTGCGTACCGTCATAAAAATTTATGTATATCTCAATCTTCTTTCATTTAATTTTTTTGCGGGGTTATTGCTACTTAATACATTGATACCGGATCGATTTAAATAGGGCCTAAGTATACAAGCAGGATTTCGAGCATTGGAAAAATTTATTTTTTAAGTAGGCCTACAAAGTTTTATGGAAGAGGCAATATATTAGTTGTTTGAAGTTTGTAACTTCTTAAATTCAGGCTAAAAATATCGAAGCCTACATTTTTACACTCATTTCTAAACAATTAGAAGATATGGACTGACTCATAGTGTAGATTGTGTACATCTGCAAAAACACAAACTCTCTTTGTAATCTTATCAGTTAGACTTTCAAAACTATTAAAAGAAAAACTTAGTGATTATTTTTACTGTATAATTCTATTGTTATTCCTTTTTAGAATTAGGACATAAACAAAAATTTGCCACGTGACTTTATCTATCAGACAAAAAAAAATTAAACTTACGTCTATTAATGCAGTTATTTTTAGTTACCTAGTAATATAAAATATATTGAACTAACACGTACATTCATCATAATGCAGCCATGTGATTTTTCGTTTATAAACATAGCATTATTTAGGACTAATATTTTACAAAGGCTGCTTGGAGAAATTAGGTATACCCACTAGGAGAAAAACGACCCCTTTACTCAAGAAAAATTTAAGAAACTAGAACAAACACGAAATAAAGAGAGACATTCATAGCAAAATAATATTCAAAATTGATTAGAGTAACACCTTTTTAAGTAATCATTTAAAGTTTAAAATCACTTCAATTTTTTTTAACAATTATTTTGTGTATGAAATTGTGTATCTGAAAATGCCGAGAACATGAAATAAGCTAGTCCTAAAAAACAACACAGATCTTGGGTAAAATACTCATCAAATAAAGTACTGTAAATGTGTAGTTTCACGCGCTAGTTTCAGGTCTTTTCTTTTTATAGCCTCTATCGGGTTATATCCCAACTACCCGTATTTTTGTGCAGAATTTTTTTCTCTTTCAGGTACACTTAAAATTATAGCATAATAATGTCAGTTTAATTTAAAGAGAGAACTGAAAAAGGCAAAGATATATATGGAAATATGCCACTTCCGGCCCAATACTTTTTAATCAAAGAAACAAAACGGACTAGTCCAACAAACCCTATAGACTAATTGGTTAACTTTTTAAAAAATGGATTCGTGCATTGTCTTTGCCAATAAATAATTGTGCAAAGTTTCAACTTGATACGACAATGAGTGTGGGAGAAATAACGTGAGTAAACGTTTAACCAGACAGACTGACAGAAAAAGTTAATATTAGCTTTGTAATAGGTATTATAATACTCGAAACAAAAATCAGTCTTATATTAAAACGTAAATTTATCTTTGTTCTGATTTCAGTTTACCGATGGGCATTATTTAGAACGCACACTATGTTAAGAGCACAATGCTGATATGATTTTCAAAGACTTCATGTCCCAGTCTGTAACTTCACTAGGGAGGCCGAACTCTCTGTTTTCTGGATTCAGTTGAGTTGCATGCTAAGAAAAATAAGGACTTGATCTTCTTGAAGTACTTACACAAGACATGGGTCTGAAAAGTAGCAAGTTGTCAGATGATGAGCTGAAAGAGCTACTCCAGTGTACTTACTGTAAGTAGAAGAACGAAACGGAGTTTTTATTAGAATCTATTCTCGAGTTGTTGTTTTTCTCGTCACAAGCAGCGCAACATACCACTCTATGAGGGGAGAGAGAGAGAGAGAAAGACAGAGAGAGGCAGAGGACAGAGAGAGACAGACAGAAATGGACAGAAAGAAAGAAGGAGAGAAAGAGAGAGACAGAAAGAGAGAAAGACTAATATATATATATATATACATACATATTTACACAGAGACAGACAGGCAGAGAGAGAGAGATAGCGAAAAATAGAGAATGTGAGGTAGTGAGAATGACAGAGACATAGAGAGAAAGAGACAGAAAGACAGAAAAATAAAGAGAGAGAGAGGGAGAGAGACAAAGAAACAAATACACAATGAGACAGAGAGACAGAGACATAGATAGAGAAAGAAAAAGATGGACAGAAGGACACGGAGATATACAGACTGAGATGGACAGAGGGACATATAAAGAAAAATAGAAAGACAGAGAGAAACAAAGAGAGAGAGAGAGAGAGAATTGGCAAGATATAGGCAGAGACATACATAGAAAGAGACAGAAAGAGACAAAGCGAGTGACAGGGGGGATAAAAAAAAGACAAAGACAAGAGAGGACGGAGAGAAAGAGATAAAGAGAAAGAAAGAGAGAAACTTTAAGACAGAGACAGAGAAGACAGATAGACAGAGAGAAACAAAGAGAGAAAGAGAGCGATACAGAGAGAGAGAGAGAAACAGAGAGACAGAAGGAGAGAGGTTTATTAGATTCAACCTTTCTGCCAGTGTCTCTGTAAGTGCTACAACTAGATTCAACTAGCATGCGTCATTATGTTGTGTAGGTCAGTATAAATATCGAATGTCAATAGGTCAAGGCAGCGAAAAGCCTATTGGTGAACCTGGATCATCTAACACTGTTTATTGGCTATTAATATTCATAGAGACAAGGTTGTGCTCCCTAGGCCAACTGATAGACCAACTCTGATCCAAACAGAAGTCTATAGATTACGCTTATTGTTCCTGGACTCTGAACCCACCAAAACAAAAGTCCAATCATCGCAATGAAGCCTAAAAGTTGTTTTTCATTTATCAGCACCTCCGTGGAATGTCCTCTAATTGGATGTTGGGCTCCCCCCTGCGAGCAATGGCGTAGTAGATCTGAACCTGATCAATAAGGCGCTCTAATATCCCCACCGCTTGTAATGAACTACTTACAGGTTTCATATGATCCCCTCAGCGGGGCGCTCAGTTATTTTCCCTGTTGACCTTGCCATTGGTTCTCATGTACAACAGATACACCAGAAGTCACATGTCGAGCTGACATGAATGGGTGGCGTCCCGCGACCCCTTCCACCCGTCTTAATGGCACCCCCTTCGTTTACCATTTTTATCTGTCAAATACAATGTCGATTTTGCTATCCCTGGTTATAAAACAAGCGAACCAGTGGGAAAACATCGTGGGAAGGGTTACTAAAATAAAGAGAAAAATGGACAATGATAAGACATAGTTCCTCGAGGAGAATAACGAGTAGAATTATTATTATTAATAAGGCTGGTCTTCGAGTCCGAAGATTAGTGAGGAATGCAGTATTTCCCATGGCTGCGAAGCTCCAGTTGTGACCTACATCGAGGAAAAGCATAACCATTGTCCGCAGGTGGTCGATTTAGATTTTCTTTTCGCCTTCTGCGTTTGTCCTAATAATGGGGACTAAAGACAGAGAGAGGGCCGCGGTGGCTGAGTGGTTAAGTGTTCCGAACCTGGGGTCCTGGGTTCGAATCTCGGTGAAGACTGGGATTTTGAATTTCGGGATTTTTAGGGCACTCCACCCAACTGTAATGGATACCTGACTCTAGTTGGGGAAAGTAAAGGCGGTCGGTCATTGTGCTGGCCACATAACACCCTGCTTGTTAACCGTTGGCTATAGAAACAGATGACCTTAACATCATCTGTCCCATAGATCGCAGGATCTGAAAGGGAAACTTTACTTTTTTTTTTCACTAAAGACAGAGAGAGGGGGTGGGAAGGAGAGAGAGTAGTTTTGATTCCGACTCCCCTACAATCAAATCATCATCATTATGTTGACAATCAAATGTCGTCGTCTAAGTATCTGTCCGATATTGTGACTGAAGAATGTCTTGTGTCATTGCAATAGTCTAAGTATCAGTCCGATATTGTAACTGACGAATGTCTTGTGTCATTGCAATAGTCTAAGTATCTACCCGATATTGTGACTGAAGAATGTCTTGTGTCATTGCAATAGTCTAAGTATCAGTCCGATATTGTGACTGAAGAATTTCTTGTGTCATTGCAATAGTCTAAGTATCAGTCCGATATTGTGACTGAAGAATGTCTTGTGTCATTGCAATAGTCTAAGTATCAGTCCGATATTGTGACTGAAGAATGTCTTGTGTCATTGCAATAGTCTAAGTATCAGTCCGATATTGTGACTGAAGAATGTCTTGTGTCATTGCAATAGTCTAAGTATCAGTCCGATATTGTAACTGAAGAATGTCTTGTGTCATTGCAATAGTCTAAGTATCATTCCGATATTGTGACTGAAGAATGTCTTGTGTCATTGCAATAGTCTAAGTATCAGTCCGATATTGTAACTGAAGAATGTCTTGTGTCATTGCAATAGTCTAAGTATCAGTCCGATATTGTGACTGAAGAATGTCTTGTGTCATTGCAATAGTCTAAGTATCAGTCCGATATTGTGACTGAAGAATGTCTTGTGTCATTGCAATAGTCTAAGTATCAGTCCGATATTGTAACTGACGAATGTCTTGTGTCATTGCAATAGTCTAAGTATCTACCCGATAGTGTGACTGAAGAATGTCTTGTGTCATTGCAATAGTCTAAGTATCAGTCCGATATTGTGACTGAAGAATGTCTTGTGTCATTGCAATAGTCTAAGTATCAGTCCGATATTGTGACTGAAGAATGTCTTGTGTCATTGCAATAGTCTAAGTATCAGTCCGATATTGTAACTGACGAATGTCTTGTGTCATTGCAATAGTCTAAGTAGAAAACGTTGTTATCTATTGTGAGCTTTGCAAAGGTCGTTCTCTCTCCTGTCACCGTCTTTAGCAAGCAATGAAGAAAAGCTTTCAGGAGTAGAAATTCTGTGAGGATTTCTACAAGCTACACAAACACAGCCCTACACAAACAAGTCTCTTGTGAAGCGGTCTGTTACAAACTACAAACATTTTTACAGATTTTGTCTTTTTGTTCATTAGTTGCTACGTTAAGATGTACTAAGCTTATGACACATTGAGCATTTGGTTAGACCAGTTGTTCATAAACTGTTTTGTCTCGTAGACCCTTTGCCATGCTTTCTGGTTTTCAGTAGACCCCCTCCTTCCTTATATCGCATTTTTGCAAATTCAACTCCATTTTTTTATACTAATTTCTAACTGTAGTGAGTCGAAGAGTGAAAAAGTAATAAAAGTAGTTTAAAGCTACATAATAAATTATAGAGATCTGTCTTCCTTATTGACAAAATTCATATTTGAACAATTAAAATAACAATTATTATGTATTGCTGGAATTAACAAACACACTCGAAATGGTTTTTTAGCAGGCTCATCATCCGTTGCTACGGATATTATGTTCCATTTAGGAATGTGTTGTTCTATGAAGTAGTTTTTCAAACATTAAATATTAATTAATTTATTTATTTTCTTTAAGTATCATTGTAAAAGTTTTCGCTAAGGGCAGTTTCTCGTGTATTTCTTGATCTTTCATGTGTGGCTCAAATATCGGGTCCGTGGAACTGTTTTCATAAACAGGAGAAGGGGCGAAGCCGCGAAGGAGAGTAACTGGTGCATAAACCAGTAAGCTTTGAGCAGGAGGGACGCTCACCATCTTCTCTATATGATGTTGAAGAGAGATTTTTGTGAGTCTATTCTGAATTTGTGTATGATATAATTAAATAATAACGACGTCACGACATTGCTTAATGAAATCCATTATCGTAGACCCTCGTGGATATCTTATATAGACCCCTATTTATTTTCTCACTTTCATAGACCCCTTGGAAGTCTTCGTAGACCCCCGGGGGTCTATATGGACCACTTCGGAAATCACTGGGCTAGACAGTTGAACAGAACTATGACAGAGAGGGGGTGGTGTTGGGGTAAAAAAAAGAGAAAGAGGGGGAAAACGAGTCAGAGAGTAACATTTAATAGTAACAAGATAGCAGTAAAATGGTCAACACATTCAATAAACATAAAATAAATAGTGAACTAAATAGAAAGGGAGAGAAAACTGTTCAGAAAAAACTGAGTATAAAAGAAAATGACAGAGAAAGAGAGAAGAACAAAGCGAGACCATTCGTTATAAAAGGCCTTTACACTGAACAGCAACGTCACAACTGTGGGCAGTTAGACCAATAGCTCGTTGCAACGTTTTACAGACCTGTTACGTGGCAACGATCTATTGGTCTAAACTGCCCACAGACTATGACGTTGCAGGTCAGCTTTGAGGCCTTCTATATAGAATAGTCTCGAACAAAGACAAAATCAAGTGAGCAATAAAGAGAAATGTGTAAAGGGATGGGAGAGAGAAAAAAGAGAAAGAAAGAGAGAGAAAGAGAGTGAGAGAGAAAGAAAAAGAGAGAAAGAGAGTGAGAAAAAGAGAGAGAAAGAAAGTGAGAGAAAGAAAGTGAGAGAAAAAGAAAAGAGAGAGAGAGAGAAAGAGAGAGAGAAAAAGAAAACAGAGTGAGAGAGAAAAAGAGAGAAAGAGAGAGCACGTGTGAAAAAATCAAAGAGAGAGAAAAAGAGAGAAAAACGACAGAGAGAGAGAGAGAAAAGAGATAGAGAAAGAGAGAGAAAGAGAGAGAAAGAGAGAGAGAGAGAGAAAGAAAAAAGAGAAAGAGAAAGAGAGAGAAAAAGAGAGAAAGAAAGTGAGAGAGAAAGAAAAGAGAGAGAGAGAGAGAAAGAGAGAGCGCGTGTGAAAAAATCAAAGAAGAGAATTACACAGAGACGAAAAAAAAAACCACCACCTCCTTATAATGGACTTAAAGTGTAGCAAGGTTAGGGAAACCCGAAAACAAGGGGAGATAACAAAGTATGCCGCTAATCATCATGCCATTGATGGCTATTTCAGACATAAGGATTCCGATGGTCAATGTCTTAATATGTTTGCCTGCTTGACGTCATAACAAGGAAGTGACTGCGTTGTATCCTCAGAAAAAATAAAGGTATTGACCGTCCCCCTCTGAACTATTCCCTTTAACGAATGGAACTCTAAACAATTTTGAATGCCTCTACAAAAGCAAACGACAATCAGGTTATGGCTAGCTTTTTTTTTTTTTTTTTTTTTTTTTTTTACTGTTTGATTTGGTGGAATAGGCTGAATTAGTCTCTTTTATAGGTCGCCACTTTAAAGTAAGTTTAAAACTAACAATATATATCTATACAATCTTCTATTTTCACAAACACACACTGACTAGAGTGGTTAGTATGTCGGCTTGACAAGGTTTGAGCCAAAAGTTCGAATTCAGATCGTTACTTTTTTATTAAATGCTTTTTAAAAGGCGATTATTGTAAAAGTCACCAAGTTACGACCTTTCATTCTTCCTCCCCCCCCCCCCCCCCCCTAATCCCAACTGGTCCAGAAAAGTGATAGGATCATTGCGTATTGTCAAAGCTAAAAGCATGGAATCAGCTCTTAACAAAAACAATGAGTCCAAATAGAAGGATCCAAACTGATTGATACAAGTGTACACGTCGTAATATCTATTTTTTTTTCTTCACTGTTCTGTTTATGTTTTTTTGTTTGTTTCTATGTTTTCTATTGACTCGTTTAAAAATGTCCCAATGTCTCCATACGGTAGACAATTCTGTAAACACGATACCATACTCTATTCTGAGATTTTGAAAAAAATATATGTATTTTTTAATCCTCGTTGCCATAGTTATGGAAACCGTATTGGATTATTAATTATTTTGCAAAATTGAAACATAATTAACTTTCTTAACGGGTTGCCATAGTTACTCGGGAGAAATAGGATTCTTTTTTTTTTAGCTGGCATTTTAACCCGCTACAAAACAGAGCCTCTTGTTACAGTAGTTTTAAAACTAATTTAAAGGGAATTTTATTATTTAGAATGTTAACATGTTGTAATGTAATATATAAGTTAAAATAATCTAGTGGTATTAATATTTTTTTATTATCGTTTAATTATTTTGTTTATTATTTATTAAGCGTGTTAATATTTTTAGAATTACGTGATAGATATTTCAACACGTATCTATTACACGTTTGCAAGTTACCACTCACTGACATATTACTCATTAATCACGAGATCTCTTAAACTATTGTACGTATAGCTCTATAAGTTCTATAAAAGAGGTATTGTCTTTTTAATAAGAAATAAAGGATGAAGAAATATTTTTAAATTTCTTTTCGTGTTTAGAACTATGAGTCGAATAATAATAGAATAATATTAACTCGTGATTGCATATAAGTTTACATTTAGTTCAAACTCTATAATAATTTTCTACAGTTTAAACTTAATCCGAGAAGGGGAATTGTTAAAAAAATACCGCGGAAATTTTTTTTTACCAGACAGACATGTTGAGTTGATGTAAGCTTTGTAAACAAGAATATAATTTTTAAAAACCATAACTAGGCCAAAGTTTAAGTTCGAAAACAGAGAAACAAAACAAAAAATAAACAGAATGATGTTCTAAAATAAAGTTTTGTTCCGTCCTTAATTCACACAGATCTGGTAGATCAGTGTTTCCCAAAGTGGGTCACCCGTACCCCCCAGGGGTACGAAAGGAGTTTGAAAGGGGTACGCGTAAAACATAGTTAACTCTGCTGATTGTTTTATTAAATACCTATTTAATTTTTAAAATTATAATAAGATATCTTAAGTTTTAAATTCTTTTTATTATTTATTTTAATTTTGTACAAACTCAAATACGGTGCTATTTTACATTTTAAGACTAATTTCTTCAAAGTTCAGGAACTGGGTAGGGATGTTACAGCTTGCGTCGACGTGTCCACTTTTTTAATGTAAAAACTATGTTTCCATTTTTTAGAATGTATTTCATGTGTCTCTGAAGCATACAAAAAATAAACTCATTAAACTAATTAATAATTAATTTTGAAAGAGTAATTATTTTTTTGTGCATGCAAAATTGTAAATTTTTATTGTTATTAAAATAAAACCTTTTTTTTTTTGGGGGGGGGGGGGTAGTCAGCGTTACGAAATTTCTAGAAGGGGTACGCATAGGTCAAAAGTTTGAGAAACACCGTGACTGTTAAATCTAGTATGTTTTAAATACAACCTTGACCGCCAGTGGTCACTTGGTATTAGACTTTCTCGTGAGCACTGATTGTGAAATGTGACCAGACGATTATGCAAACTTGGGAGACTGCAATGTTCTTTCTCCAAGCTAGACGTCTGCTGGAAGTGGAACAGTCTCTTCTGAAAGTAAAACAACGCGGGAATAAACAAGCTTTTAGGTCATCAGACATCAAGCTCTTCCAGTTTTGATTTCTCTTTTTTTGTTTGTTTTGTTTAGTAGCTATTCGATAACATATCATATTATTCATCATAAATAGTAACTTCCTCGTCCGATCGTCACCATTCCTTGAAGATTTGACAAGTAATTAGTTTGTTCTATGATACTCGGACAACATAACTTCGCCACTCGCAAGATCAAAGGCTATCCGTATTAGTGTATTACGCGTCAGGCTGGTTATTTATTATTTTTTAAATATCTATATTTCTTCCCCTGTCTCTTTCTGAGGGAGGGTAGATAAGTCAATTATGTAACCAAATTTTACTCGTTGTTGTAGTTTATTACGGTAGCAAAAAAAATAGCTTTGCCGTGTTTAGTTTGCCTATACTGGTGCCGTTACAATAATTAAATGATATACTATAAATATATCGTTTAAAATTCTTTCTTAAGGCATACAATTATATCTAAGCAAAATGCATTTTTTATTAAAACAAAAATAAACATAGGTAATGAATGTATCGTCCGCGTAATAAAATATTCATAATTTACTTTTAAATAACATTATTTAGCAAACAGCAAACCTCTATAAATAAATGCATATAAATAAAAAATAATAATCTCCTTACTTTCATAATATAGCCTCCCTTGTTTTATGTTACTATTAATAGTAAGTTATTTGTAAGTTCTACTTTATTTTTTAAAAATGCTAATGCTGACATTTTTAATTTTAAAAACATAAATGTTCGCTTTCTGAAGATACAACGTAGACGTTGCTAGTTTGAAAAAATTTAATAATATGATAATATCTTATTTTCATTATTCTTTAAAATATTTTTTTTTAGAATCTTTACGTAAAATGACAGACGGACGGACGATTAGACAAACTACATTAAACTAAAAGCAGCTTTTTCCTTTACGGAGACTGCTAAAACCGAGACTATGCCAAATTAATCTCTTTAAAGGCCGTTTACATGATTAATGCTAGCCTGAGCTAGCCATGAAAACTAGTGCCTTGGCAGAATTTAGGTCATTGGCTAATATGCATGACTGAATGCATGACGTGTAGGACGTAACCGTCTTCGTTTTTTTTTTAAGTAACGTCTGTATTATGTAAGACAAGATAAGATAATGTCTTGAAATGTATGTCTTCTTTGCCTTTTGTTTAGAATGGCATCTTGAAAGTTACAGGAGGAAATATATTTCCTTTCTTATTTTTTTTCTTTGTTTCGTTCATTTGACTGCAATTTTGTAATTGATTCACTTTATATATGTCTATGTATATGTGTCAGTGCAGTAACCGGAAATAACAAGGTCTTTCGTTTTTAAAGAGCACTTTAAGGTATGTAGGCCAGTGGGGGCCAGAAAAATTTCCTACAAGCTAGTCACGCTTGCCATAGTAATCAAATCGTCAAGTCTATATGCACAGATCCTCTACAGCATTATCATACACAGTAAGTAAGATGACGAAGGGCCGGAAAACACCTCGTATAAGGCCGGATATGGCCCGTGGGCTATAGTTTGGGCTGCATTGATGTATACTGACTAATTACAAATGTTTGAGCAAGTTGCTTGTGGGTCATTAATATTAGCTTTGTTTGGCTATCACTGAAATTGTTTGCTCAGCCTTTAGGGATCGATAGTGGTTGAATATTACAATCGGCAGTTTACTGAACATGTTTGGGTTTTTTTTCTCTGTTGTTCACATAGTTTTAAGGTTCAGACCAAAAAAGTTCGATTTATTATTTACAAAATGAGAATACAATACTGGGGTCAGTAATATTAACGTAATCGTCTCATTTACCTTTAATAACGCCACTATTTTTTTTTGGCAACTACATACACGATTCCCTGGCAGCAGATGGCCTCTGCTCTCAAGAAAGCCACAGGACACACATTTGTGGCCCAGAGGAAAGCTTTTGTAGAAGACAGGCGCTAAACATGTAAGGAAAACTTAAATAAACCCTCGGCGGACAATGGCTTTGTGGTGTGGACAAAAAATGCTGGTCGCAACCGGAATTGCGTAGCTATGTGAAACACTACACTAATCATTAATCTTCGGAATCGAATTCATTGCCGTAAAAACGATTAGTTTCGATTGGAGGTGGGAACAAAGAGTTTTTCTTGAGCCAGTCTCGAGTTGCCCAAAAAAAGATAACTTTCGCGAACCGATTGTCCTCCATCCGGCGAACATGACCAAGCCAGCGCAGATGTTGTCTGAGGATTGCGGAGATGCTGGGAAGCTGTTTCATTGCATGACAATTAAAAGAGCGGCACATTCCATTCGGGAAGTTCTTCTCTTGTCAACGAGTCTGGAACGATCAACAAAGGCAACAGAGTGTGGAAGTTATCGCTCTTGACTTCTATTTAATTATTCATGGATTACTCTCTGCCGCAATGTTTCTTATCTGATGGGTTTTTAAACGTGAGAATATGAGCCTCTCAAGGCTTCTTTCAGCCAGAGTCTGGTAATGATGATGATGATGATGATGAGCTCATGCCCTTATACAGAATTTCGTAAGTAGTTAATATTATATATCTGAATTTAAAATTCAAACTTTGCATAGTTTAATGTCTACTATTGTCCACTGTTACCACGAGATATAATGGACGTGAACTTTGAATAGTTTAATGTCCACTGTTACCACGAGATATAATGGACGTGAACTTTGAATAGTTTAATGTCCCATGTTATCACGAGGTATAATGGGCGTGAACTTTGAATAGTTTAATGTCCACTGTCACCACGAGGTATAATGGACGTGGACTGTTGAGCGCACGTTTCTTTATAGACCGATTTGAATTTTACTTTTCACGATAACCTCATTGTTGGCCTAAATTATAACCACTTACAGTACTTTAGAACCTAATTTCTCTAACATAAACACAATATTATCGACTATAAAACCCGACCATGTTCTATGAAAGCTATGTTGCAACGAGCGAAAAACGCAGAGCTCCACTGTCATTATCTCTTTAACACGGTGGGGAACAAAGATGTGATTTTTTTTACCCTATAATTTTTTGTTGTTCATCGGGGACTTAAAAAAAATAAATTCAAAGTCACGAAAAATAGTTTTAAAATATTCTCTAGCTAAGGCAAAGATAAAAATAACATAAGACCTGTCTAAATCAATCGGGTCAAAAAGTTAAGTAACATAAGAAGCAATTCAAAACACAGGAGACTTGGTAATGACAGTATAAGAAGACTGATTATTTGTATGAGTTTCTGGATATCCTCCGCTGCAGACAGCACGTAGATACCCTGAAACATTCACACAGGATGCTCAATATTGTAGGATTGTGGGCAAGGCTACGAGACAGAGTGAAAAGTCGTTCATGGCCGTGGTCAGGCTTTTCCATATTTAGGAACAGACTTAAGGAACACTGGTCACGTTCTTTCTTGTGCTTCAAAAGACTTAAGTCTCAGCACACCATCTAATCACGAATCAAGTGTCCGATGTGGTACCCTCTATCAACAGCTTACAAGAAATACACACTAAAAGGAGTCAGAGAATACAGATTGTATCATACAATCACTATATCAAAATGTACAAATATTATCCTAGCTGCCTAACTGTTAATATATGATTTTAATAAATCATTGTCGACATTTGTGATATTAAAATGTTACTACCGATTACTTTATGTTTTTAAATTTATGACTTAATAGCTGATTTGGATGTTTTTAGAATGGTGTTTGTATTTGAATTTAGTTTTGATTTGATTTCCATATGCTTAGACGTCTACAAAGCTATAGATTTTGAACAATGAAATTAATTAGGGCCGCCCTTAAGCATAGGCAAGTAAGGAAGCCTCCTAGGGCCACCGATTAATTTCATAACACTTTTGGTCAGATATAAAATAGCGAATATTGTCCCCTGCGTTACTGTTGGAGTACTCCAGGTTCAAAATAAATTTCGTAATTTTATTTTTATTATTATTTTTAGCGGCCCATCGAAAGGGGATACACGCTATTAGTTTTGAGTGGTCTGTCTATCCGTCCATCCGTCCCGTTTAGATCTCAGAAACTAGAAGACAAAATGAAAATCGGACATCATGATATTTTAGATCATTCAAAGTTCAACAATCTAAATTAGACTAAATAGAGGCCAGAAGTAGATATAGATTCAGATTTAAATGTATTAGACCATTTAAACAAAATTTACATGTAGGCTATAATCTATTAATGAAATAGCTTATCTTCTTATAGCTTTGGGGTGCAGATTTATTTATTATGTAAGAAGTAGTATCAAATTAAGAATGAATCTGATGCAAACAGCATAGTGTACTATTACAAAGTAGTAGGCCTACTAATCATGATCATAATATTGGCATAGCTCTAGACTCTTGACTCTATATCTAGAGCATGGGCGAAATGAAATCCCCCCGGAGTAGGGTGTCTGAATTTTGTGACTGATTTTTTGCTTTGATTTTGTTTATTTTAGGAGAGATTTTAATACTAAACGATCACTTGTCCGAGGATCTAAGAAAGTAAGAATAGCAGATTAGTTTTTTTGTTTTTTTTAATTAATAGCAGGAAAATGCACTGTAGATACCTCAGAATATGCATTTTGTTGGCTTTTAATACCGGAAATAGTGTTTGGCGGAGGGGCTCCTCCCAAATCCCGCACGGGGAGCTCACAGCGCTACAATTTTTCTACTAACTCCAGGAAGAGCCTATTCTATGGTACAATAAACGTCTTCTGAAAGAATGAAGGGTCAAAATGTAATAAAGATTAATCATGTACACACACATATATAGGAGGCTTCCTTACTTGCCTATGCTTAAGGGCGGCCCTAATTAATTTCATTGCTCAAAATCTATATATATATATATGTTAACAGCGCTTTATAAATAAAATTATTATTATTATTATTATTATTATTATTGTTATTAATCATTTCTTTTATATGACACACAGGAATTAATTTTAGAAATAACCGATTAACTAATTATTTAACTATTGGTATTTAATTATTTTGTTTGGTATTAAACAAGGGAAAGAAATAGTACTTAACTGATTGGTATTATTAGTTGAATTAGTCCCCCTTTAAACTATTTAGAAAGAATAGGTGACCTCTTTAAAGTTTGAAACTAGAAATTGTATAAATACTTTTTAAAAATGATCACGGTAACCTTCATACAGATATTTCCCTCTTTTCTCTCCCACCCCTTTCCCAACTGGTCTAGACAAATGATAGGATCATAGTGCAATGAGAAAGCTTAAAAGCATGAAATTACGCTCAACAAGATCATTTGGTAAAAATATGTGTTATAGCACATATGTATTATTGTTAGTCTAGAACTCTAAATATAATACAAATTTAATTACATGAATAAATCAGACTAATTGATGTAACTACGCCTAATAGAGGCTTTGTCTGTTATTTTAAGTAACTTTTTTTTTGTTTATATTAAGAATCTTAAGTGCCGAAACAAATCCTGGTATTGTGTTCTAAAGCCGGTTATTATGATCATATCGATCTCGTCTCGATGTAGTCCGACTGACCAGCTTCAAAGTCTCTCTCTGCTCTGTCTACCTTCTAACCTTCACCTACCCACAATCATTTCGCTTTGATTGAGCAGATGACGACATTGTCATTCGTAGGAGCCAGTCAAACTGGGATGTTAAATGTCAAACGAGCCCAAAGCGATGTACATAATTAATGTGGAATTCCCTGAAGTTATTTTGTGTTCGCAATAATGCTGTTTGTGTCTGTCGATTTTAGCGTGTAAAGCCGTTTTTTTTTGTTTTTTTTTTTTGTGGTCTGTCTGTCCGTCCGTCACGTTCAGATCTCAAAAACTAGTTATGTTAAAGACGATCTCATTACATTAATATTAACAATGTAACATAAAAATAACAATGCCATCCGGACAAACAATAAAATCAAGTCGACAACACTTTTCCCTCGTTCACGTCTATTTTGTAAAGAGATTGCTTGTCGATGGTTTGTACTTTGTAGCTGGTGGTATTTGTGAGGAAAATATTGTAACCTACATCCTTGGATCTGATAGTGCCATGGGTAGAGCTAACTTGGCCGCATCTGAGTTTGTGTGCCATGCTATTGTCTCGATTACTTCGGGTTCGAATCTAGCCCACCGCCAACTCCCGCCGTCTTTTGGGAGATTTCTAATATGTCGGTTTATATGATAATCTTTAATTGTGAAAGAACATAAGAACATGTAGAACAAAGAACCGCCAGTAATTACTTTGGTGTTGCGAGTCAATCACAACGGAATCGTGTCAGATACGTCATCACAACTTTGCTAACTCAGTAATGTCGTTCAATTTGCAAATAAAAAACTCACCCTCTACCCAGACTCAATCTCAAGAGCCATGGCTTGCTAATTTTACACCGAACAAAAAATAAAATGAGTATTAACGAGTTTTAAAGGGAGTATTAATTGTTGTCCTTACCAACTAGCTGACGTCTTTGTTTTCAAGAAAATACACAGCTTAAATTTCCTCCCTCCGGTGCTTATTAAATCTTTTATTTGTTTATTGCCATAATTCAAGTTACGCTTTTGTACGGCGGACTCTAGGTGACAAGTGTAGAAACACACTTTCAGTGACTGATCGTGAACGCGCAATTATGACGACATTAATAGAGTCCCGTTCTGGATTAAACATGGATATTGTACATACACCTGTTGATTTTACTTTAGTGTAATTGTGTTCATCTGTGTGTCTATTGATACGAACTCACAAGTAATACTACGCGTACAGAAACACGCAACCAATCTTCTGATCAGACACAAGATACACAAGATAAAATAATCAACGATTAAGTCCTGCGAAGATCATGGTGCCAAAACATCCGCGCTGTTATCGGTAGTAATCTCCTTGGCTGGCTTCGTCATGTTCCTGGAATGCCACAAGGTTGACCCCACAATATATTTGTATGAAGACTTAAAAAGAAGGCAGGGCATTGTCCAATTTTAAGGTATTCCAATGTTTGCAAGCATAACATGAAGCTCTTCAGTATCAACCCCAAGAGTTGGTAGAAAGAAGCACTGGATAGACCCACACGGAGAGAAAGCATAAAGGAAGGGTCCTACTTTGCAGAAGTAGAAAGAAAGGTGAAAGTGTAACAGAGCCTGGTGATGTCCAACCTGTGACTGCAGTTGTGTATCAAGGATTGGCCTTTTTAGTCCCATGAAGAGTTGCAAAGGGAAAATATTATTTCTGAAGACACAAAAAAATGTCAATGGTTTGAAGTACTACTACAAAAGTATTGTGTATATGTCTGATAAGAGCCCGCTCTATCATGGAACATAAAACACTATTATATGTATTTCTTTTTTATTAAGTAATTTTAATTTATAAACTACATGTATCATTAAATTCATATATAAATTGAAACACAATCTACTGAAGATGATCATTCTCTATTACCCATTGCGTAGGAAACAAGAGAAGATAGATCTATAAATTATATGGCTAGATTAAACTTATAAAAACCGATAACTGTAATTCTATCTTTCTCTCTTACTGTTCATATAAGCATAAATATTAAGAGAGAAATAAACAATAAAAGAAAGAAAGAAAGAAAAATAGATAGATAGATAGATAGATAAATAGATAGATAGATAAATAGATAGATAGATAGCAACATGGGTAGGTATGTAGGTACGTAGATAGATAGAGGGAATATAGATCTAAATCTATCACTTTTACGTCATTGCGAACAGGTCATTGTTATGTTATGTTAACCTAATTTGGTTTTATTGTTATCACTGGCCTTGGCTAGCTGCTCGTGTTAAACCAATTTACAATGACCTATATATTTATTGGAAAATTAGTTGGAAAAATGAATGACATAGAGACGTGGGAAAAAAAAGAAAAGAACATGACACAACACAGGACACTAGAGATACAGGACACTAGTGATACAGGACACTAGTTATGCAGGACACTAGTGATACAGGACACTAGTGATGCAGGACACTAGTGATGCAGGACACCAGTGATGCAGGACACCAGTGATGCAGGACACTAGTGATGCAGGACACTAGTGATGCAGGACACTAATGATACAGGACACTAATGATACAGGACACTAGTGATACAGGATCTATACATTCCTTTTTTTTTTTTGGTGTTTGTTTGCTTTAAAGAGCTAGAAGTGAAAAACTAGATCTTGATTAGTGCAATTTTAGAACCCTTGTGAGATATTTCTGTAATGTCTCATCGATTAGCGCAAGTCTCGCGGGAGTAAGAAAATGACCGAGTGATTTAAATAGAACAGCTAAGGGAAATTAACCTGTTCGCACTATATGAACAATGGAGGGGGGGTGGTGAAAATGTTTCTGCTTGAAGTTGGTCGATATAGAGCAGGGAGTGGACTACATCCACGAGGATATGATTACAACAGAGAATAGGCCATAATTGAGTTTATCTATTATGCGAAAAAAGATAGTGGGCGTAGCACAGTGTGTAGATTAATAGTCCGTCAACTAGAAAATCGGCCTGCTGGAAAGGTGCCAGATGTGTTAATGAAAATAGAATAAGGCTATGAAAATAAAACTTTAGTAACTATGCCTCCAATTAAGACACACGAAAGCAGATAATCTGTTTTTGTGTCGATATAGTGGCTTCATTGACATACAAGGTAAAGGTCTAAACGAAGGGAATTATGACAGGATTTATTTTGTTGAAAACTAATCGTATATATAAATATATTTGCAAAATGTCTCTTACTCATTTTTCACGATATCTCTTATGAAACCGGCGAAAGGATGTACATGAAATGATGTATACTGTTACTAGCTAAGAAACAGATTTGATAGACACGAACTCTTTATTTAAGTTTCAGGGAATTTTCGATTGACACTGTTACAGATATGTCAGAAATACTTTGAATAACTAGCTTTTAGTTGTGTCCTTTGTACGAAGTGAAGGAAACGTTAATAAGTTTGTTTTTGAAAAGTTTTATGATCATTTTGAAGCAATTTTTATTTCACTGAAAAAAATACACATTGCTAGCCTCTTCCGTTTGTAACACTGTGTTCTCTTCTGGGACATGGGCCAGCAACAAGCTTCCTCCGGGCGATTCTGGGCGAGTCTCTCCAACTGTCCCCACGTGTTTCGAAATCATCATAAAACAAAAATATATTACTCTTGCACAGCACGAGTTTTAAAAAATAACTTTGTAGCTTGTAATGAATCCAGAAAGGTCGTATTATATTAATTTTCTATATTTTGTCTTCTTTCAGTTGACAAGAAAGAACTCCAGCAATGGTTCAAAGACTTCATGCGGGACTGTCCAGACGGTAAACTGACTATGGAGGTCGGTACCAATTTGAGTCTAATATAAGTCTGTATGAGTCTGTAAAGGATTGACTGGGAAAAAAGCTGAATAAGTGTAATCACTATTTGTATGTTTGAACACTGTTAAGATGCCCATTAAAAGGCTCGATCTCTTTTATTAACATTTTGACCCGGGAAAGGATTTGATCTCTTGCCCGACCCACTCAGAGTCTGGAGCGCCCCAAACAACGAGATGATCATTTAATCACATCCGTTCGGTGAAGGATTACGGTACCTTAAGCCAACGCAATGGGTTCCTCCGACCCATGGGGGAGCACTCCATATACCTATAATATACACCGTGTATTTAAGGATCTCTGGACCAACTCCTTTGATGGACATGTGTGGGGGTGAGTATTGTCTGTAATTGTCCAAAGGGTTGATTATAAGATTCTTGCAGCTCCAGGCTTATGGAAGATTGTCCCATCTTCCAATCTGTACAATATTCTGTCTAGAAAAGATCCTAGAAGATTTATTTTTTTATATCTCTATTATCAAGACGCTTGGATTAGAGGCGAGGTCTAAGGCCAAGCACACCAGGGAAATACCCTATATGCCGTGCAGGTCTCGCCAGAAAGGAACAAACCCAAACGATGTGTGAATAGTGACATGCTTTTTGGGGACTTTTTTTCATCCCCGCCAGTGATATGGACTCGGTTCATATGCATCTCAATTGGGTTCTGATTTGCTTCCCTATTAGGCTTATCGTCTTTTCCAACGACCGTTTAATCCCGAGTGCCACGTTGAGGCCGAGAAGTATTGCTTTTGCCGGGAGACATAAGGAAGAAGGCTTCTGAGCTGCCATTAATCACATGGATTAAATCTAGGGTTACTTGATATCCGACTAAAGGAGGACATTATACCAGACAGACAGAAAGACAGAGCTGATATAAACATGGGATACACCAACTTAATTGATCGATTGTGCAGCCTTTGATTTACTTCCTTGTTTTGGATATGTAGCTGAAAAGCTTTAATATCTTGACTTGCTATCAAGGAGGCTTGAGTTTGAATCCCGAATCGAGCAGATTTCTTTTTCTAAAGCCGATTTCTGTTGATTGAATACTACTTCAAGGGTCTCCGGCGTATTAACTAAAAAATTGTGGGGTCTCTAATCTCTTTAATTTTTTCTTGGCCACTTTCACATTTCGACATATCGCTTCTCTTTTTCAATCTAAATATAAATTTTATTTTAAAAAATATATAAATGAAATGAAACAAGAAATATTGAATAAAATGTAAACATAGGGAAGACTTCTCTGAATTATTTTTGGAGCACCTTTGTATAAAGGTCAGGTTTAAATGAGACCATTCGTTTTAAAAAGCCTCAACCAAAAGCTCGTTGCCACTTCGTAAAGACCTGTGACGTGACAACGAGCTCTTGGTCTAAACTGCCCACAGATTGTGACGTTGCAGGTCTGTGTTCAGGCATTCTATCCTGCTCCTATGCTCCGGCTCCGGGATTCGACAAATATCTCAAGTTCTTGTAAAATAATTTTCTGCTTCCCAGCTACAAACGACTTCTCCAAGACACTCAGTACATCTGTGTTTAAAAAGAGTTGTTGTTTCTCATCTGAATACGTTTTTTTTAACTTTCATATCTATCTAGTAGCCATGGAAACCAAAACGTCGCTGTAAATTGATTTTAACATACTGTTGAGAATATAAGAAAAAGGGGAGGGAGAATAGACTGTGAAAAACAAGAACAATACAACAAGCGATACTAGCTGTTGATTCTCTTTGTTTTCAGATGTAAAAATATGAACTCTTTTGTTTCTTTACCATTTAATAAGAAGAGGTTCTCAAAATGATTAGCATGACTCTTTTTTTTCCCAAAACGTATAATTGCGTCTGTCTGTATGCTACAAATTTTGTAAATGTTATGTTTTTCTACAATTTCCAATGTTCAGATCATGTTAAAATAATGCATGAATCAATCAACAAAGTAACCTTTTCATGAATAAAATAGTGGTCATGAATTATTTACGACATTACAGTCATAGCACGAAATATGCCATAGAAATGTGCGATAGTAATATTTTTACCAATTGTTTTTGTTTAGCGTTTAGTTTACTCAATGCGCTATGATCCTGTCACTTGTATGGACCAGTTTTGATAAGGGTAGGGGGGGGGGAGATGGGGTATCTTTGTGAATGTTTACATGATCGCTTTTAAAATGCATAAAAAAATAATGTTCACTCGGGGCTCAAGATTCCTCAAGGGAACTAATTCAACGTATACAAGCACATTTGTCAATCACTATTTCTTCCTTGTTCAAGATACAAAACAAAATAATTAACTACCAATAGTTAATTAATTGTTTTTTTTTATTGATCCTCGTGTTGTTAGGTAAAAGAGATCATTGTGCACAATTTCAGCTTGATCCGAGATCAGATGTGGGAGAAATAGTAGAAACGTTTTATCAGACAGAGTTGATGTAAGCTTTGTCCAAATATTTTGTTAGTCTAGATTTTAGCTCAATGAAAAAATAATTAATATGATTGATCCAAAATAATTGACGCAATTTCACTCAATATAAGCTTCGATTTTTTTTAAAGTATTCTTTTAATTGTATCTATATCCCTTTATTCGATCAATACCCTTTGTCCTCAAGTGCTGCCTCAAAAGTTGATGTGTTGTAAAGCGCGTTGTTGTCAGGACCCTTGTTTACGTCTAGTGTAGTAACATAGATGGAACCTGACCAGAAGGTGAGGACACCGGGAGGATAGTTGGAGCTTGCAATGCAAAACCTGACTCGAAAAAAGCAAACAACTTTGCAATACGATCTGTGATCTATTAATGAGCTGATGAAATTGTTTCTTTCAGAGAAATATCTCTAGTGTGGCATCTATTGTTGATATTGAAAAAAAGATTGAGATAATTTTTTTTTAACAAGAGGAGATCTATTGATATGTGGGATAGATTAGAACGCGCATATAATAATATGGAAAGAAAGCTATCCAGTATTTCGGCATACTGTGGAACAACTGGAAATAAAGCGTACAAGTTGGGTCACCAAATTGCGACTCTTTAAAAAGTAATATTGTTGGCATTGAGATTCGGAAAATCCGCTATTTACGGAAAATAAAGTTCTTGGGCAAAAATCGCGTATTGTTTCTTCTTGTCTAAAAATTGCTCTTTCTTCTCTCTCTATCTCCCCTTCTTCCTGTGTCTCTTTTTGTATCTTTCAATCACTCGTTTTATTTCATACTGGTTTTTTGTCTTTTTCTCTTTGTTTCTCTCTCTCTCTCTTTTTCTCTCTCTTTCTCTGTATATGTCTCTTAATTTTTCAGTCTCTTTCTTACTTTCATTCTGTCTTCTTTTCTTTCTCTCTGTGCCCCTCTCTTTATCTACTTTTTTTCTTTCTCTATCTTTCTGTGTCTCTTTACATTTAATGTCCCTTCGTCCTTTAGATCATTGGGCAACCACCGACTGACAAGTGAATTTCTATTCCTTCTGTCTATGTCTTTCTATTTCTCTATTGCTCCTTATGTTTAGTTTTCTGTATCTATGTCTCTCTCTCTCTCTCTCTCTCTCTCTCTCTCACAAACACACTCTTCCTGTCACTCTCTTTCTCTTTCTTTCACGCTATCTCTCTCTCACTCTCTCTCTCTTTCTGTCTCTGTCTCTCTCACTCTCTCTTTCTCTGTCTCTCTGTCTGTCTGTCTGTCTCACTGTCTCAGTCTCTGTCTGTCTCTAGCTCCTCTCTCTCTCTTTCTCTGTCTCTCTGTCTGTCTGTCTGTCTCACTGTCTCAGTCTCTGTCTGTCTCACTGTCTCTGTCTCTCTCTCTGTCTGTCTCTCTGTCTGTCTCACTGTCTCTCTGTCTGTCTCTCTGTCTGTCTCTCTGTCTGTCTCACTATCTCTCTCTATCTCTCTATCTCTCTGTCTGTCTCACTGTCTCTATCTCTCTATCTCTCTGTCTGTCTCACTGTCTCTCTCTATCTCTCTATCTCTCTGTCTGTCTCACTGTCTCTGTCTCTTTCTGTCTGTCTCTCTGTCTGTCTCACTGTCTGTCTCACTGTCTCTCTCTATCTCTCTGTCTGTCTCACTGTCTCTGTCTCTCTCTCTGTCTGTCTCTCTGTCTGTCTCACTGTCTCTGTCTCTCTCTCTGTCTGTCTCACTGTCTCTGTCTCTCTCTCTGTCTGTGTCACTGTCTCTGTCTCTCTCTCTGTCTGTCTCACTGTCTCTGTCTCTCTCTCTGTCTGTCTCACTGTCTCTGTCTCTCTCTCTGTCTGTCTCACTGTCTCTGTCCCTCGCTGCCCCTATCAAATTTTGTGCTTTTGTCTCTGTCTCCTTCCTTTTTGTATTGTCCAGAGAACAGTCCACGTGACATTGTGAGATACTTTTCAATTGGCTACCACCTAATAGTCAGCGTATCAACAAGATTCAACGTTCACCTGAAATTAGATTGCGAAAATTAATTCGTTTTCTAGCCACATGGCACCCATGTTTACCGTTGACCACAGAAACAAATGGCGTTTACACGAGTAGCCCATAGACGTCTGGTTCTCCATGGGAGACAATATACCAGCAGTGCACTCCGTTAGAGCTGCAGAAGTTAACTCTTTCATTGACCTCAACATCAACTAAAAAAAGTGCCTTTGAGGCACCTGACTACACGAAAATACGATTGCCGATGAATGTCAAAGTGTTCCCCACAACAGAATTTGATCCCGTGAGGGACATCTAAACAATGTTCCGACGCTACGACAAATCCCCATGGGTATTCTCTCATTAGTTTAGTGTATTCGTCGAATGGCGAACACAAAGCAATGTTCGTCTCAGCGATCATCAAATTTGCTTTTTTTACTATATTACATGTTACAATTAATACACACCTAAATATCAATAGATGACGCTTGAAGGTAAGGTGCGTTACTTGGTCTATGTTTCATGGTCGTAAAGATGAAAACAGAAAACTGGAAAACGCAAATGCGTCATAACCTAAAGCTGGACGTACTGAAAAATATACAGTTTGAGGTGGAGATTAAGTGTCTGTCCTTTTGTCTGTCCTTCTGTCTGTCCTCCTCTCTCACGTTCTCTCCCTCTGTCTCTTTTTGATTATCAATCTTTCAGCCTTAAGTCAATTATTCTTTAACTCTCATTTCTGTCTTTTCTTTATGTTTCTCTGTCTCCGTCTATTTCTCTCTGGCTTTCTTTCTCCATCTCTGTTTCCCTAATTACTTCTTTGCCTTTGGTTCGTCTCCTAAGTAGATGTAATGTCGCATTAAAATGATGTAATTACTAGGATTGCAGTGATTTTTAAAAAGCTTATAAACCTTACAACAATTCACTCTGTTTGCCTGTCTGTTTAACATGTAACGGATGTTCCTTTAAAGTTGAAGATAATTTACTTCCTAGTCCAAATCTCCCTCAGGACGACGGGAATGGGAGCAGGTAGGGTTTGAACCCGGGACCATCGAGACAACCAAACGACCAGACAGCCTTGTTATCCTGCTATTCAGTTTGCTACTATTTGTGACAATGTTTCATGTATTCCACACATATATTTATTAAGTACATTATCTCACTTTCAAGGGAGGTTGATAACCGTCTGGCCAGGGCCAGTAGCGCATTTGGACGCCTTCAGGCGAGAGTTTGGCGGAACAAATCGCTCCGCCTGCCTACAAAAATCAATGTCTACGAGGCGGTGGTTCTCTTAACCCTTCTATATAGCTCTGAGACGTGGGTATTATACAGAAAGCAACTAAGACTTCTTGAGCGCTTCCACCAAAGATGCTTGCGCTCCATCATGGACATTCTGTGGCAAGACCGCACTACAAACAGCGATGTCCTTGCGAACGCCGGTATGAGCAGTATAGAGGGACTTCTTATTGTCCGGCACCTACGCTGGGCAGGGCACGTATCCTGTATGGGAGACAAACGTATGCCAAAGGCAGTATTTTTGGTGAGCTAAAAGGTGGTCGACGTAACAAAGGCGCCACACGGAAACGCTTCAAAAACCAGCTTAGGCGTCAAGTTTCCTTGGCTGACATAGAAGAGAGCACCTGGTTGCATGCGGCCTCAGAACGAAACAGCTGGAGGTCACTCACGAAGGCCGCGGGATACACATTTGAGACCAAAAGAAAATCCGCTGCCGAGGACAAACGCAGAAGGCGAAAAGAAAATCTAAATCGACCACCTGCGGACAATGGTTATGCTTGCGCTGGTTGTGGAAAAATATGTAGGTCACAGCTGGGGCTGCGCAGCCACGGGAAATACTGCACTCCTAACTAATCTTCGGACTCGAAGACAAGCCTTATTATTATTATTATTACATTATCTCATGTCAAGATGTCAACTGTCAAAATACAGGGGCCCCCTAAAGAAACCAGGCCCCGGTTGCCCCCTAATCCCTTGCTACGCCACTGTTTTGCACAATTTTTATTCTCAAAGATTGTATAACAGTTTGTTGTTAAGCTTTTGTTGTTTGATAGTTTGTTTAGCTTTTGCTTGCTTGACAGTTTTTTTGTTTAGATTTTGTTAGTATGGCATTTTGTTGTTTAGCTTTTGTTTGTATGAGAGTTTGTTGTTTTGTTTTTATTACAGTTTGTTGTTTAGGTTTTGTTGTTAGCAGTTTGTGGTTTAGCTTTTTTTTATGTCACTTTGTTTTTTAGTTTGTATGACAGTTTGTTGTTTAGATTTTGTTTGTATGTTACTTAGTACCGGCAATAAAAGATGTGCAGTAACCGGCAGTTTTTATGGCAGCAAATGATTCGGTCAAAAGTGTCCTTGTTTTTGCTTTGTAATGATTCGGTCAGAAGTGACCTTGTTTTTGTTTTGTAATGATTCGGTCAGAAGTGACCTTGTTTTTGTTTTGTAATGATTCGGTCAGAAGTGACCTTGTTTTTGCTTTGTAATGATTCGGTCAGAAGTGACCTTGTTTTTGTTTTGTAATGATTCGGTCAGAAGTGACCTTGTTTTTGCTTCGTAATGATTCGGTCAGAAGTGACCTTGTTTTTGCTTCGTAATGATTCGGTCAGAAGTGACCTTGTTTTTGTTTTGTAATGATTCGGTCACAGAGAGGCGAAGTGCATGTTTTTTTCTTCCACTTGTAACAACTTAGGCTAATAGTACAGAACTAATGTGTGTAGAGAGAAGTCATCTAGATTCTAATTGAAATAGAGAAATGAATGCAAAGTAAACAATTTGTTTATACTGGCGCTACTTACCACCTACGCCTGTTGATTACCCCAGGCTCAGCAGGCTGTATACTGTATTTTACCATGGGACCTCGTTTCTTTTGTGTTCTTATTTATAATAATATCACATAAACGCCATATTTATCTATCTATCTATCTATCTATCTATCTATCTATCTATCTATCTATCTATCTATCTACCTACCCACCTACATATCTAACTATCTATCTACCTACTTACCTAAATATCTATCTATCTATCTATCTATCTATCTATTTATCTATCTATCTATCTATCTATCTATCTATTTATCTATCTATTTATCTATCTATCTATCTATCTATCTATCTATTTATCTATCTATCTATCTATCTATTTATCTATCTATCTATTTATCTATCTATCTATTTGTCTATCTATCTATCTATTTATCTATCTATCTATTTATTTCTCTATGTTTTTCTGTCTGTTTGCCATTAAAAAAAAATACAATAAATTTTATAAAACTTTTTTTATTTAGTTTTATACTTTTGGATCGTTCCCATTGATGGCATGGACACCAATTTTTTTCTATATTTAGAATTGAATGAAAGAAACCTGTCAGAATTGTCTCCTATGTATTATAAAAAAAAGTTTGGCTTCCTGTTCTAAACTGTCTGTTACACATTTCGACTTGAAGTTTGTATTGTGTGCTGTGCATTGTAACAACAGTATTTGGTTCTTTAGAGAAAAAAAATTCCTCTACTGTATAAATATAATATTCTTATATTGTCTTATAAAACATTCGATTGTCGAATAAAAGATTACATTCTTCTATCCTCTTCTATAAAAGATTACCTTCTTCAATTGTGGTATAAAAGATTATCTTCTTCTATTGTCGTAAAAAAGATTATCTTCTTCTATTCTCGTATAAAGGATTATATTCTTCTATTTTCGTATAAAAGAGTATCTTTTTCTATTCTCGTATAAAAGATTATATTCTTCTATTGTCGCAAATCTCTAATAAACGACATTCACATTGGCTAATTAATTCACTTGAGTTTTCAGACAAAGGTTGATAGGGAATGAAGTCTGGTCGTCTGCTGATTGTGTGGACTTGATAAAAGTTGACGGAAAATCATTTGAAGCCCGCCAATAACATGACAGGCCAATTTGTCAAACCATTAGATAGTGGCATACCTTCTGACCTCTGCCCGTAATGATAGGTTCCCATGGAACATGGCATACTGTAACTGTCAAATGTTTTCCAGCATTTTTTTTTCGACGGGGGAGGGGGGGGGGGAACAAAACTTAAACTCTCTGTAACTTTCATAAGATATCTGAGAACCCTTTCGTGATAAGTGTCTTAGCAAAAGCTTATATTACTTATATAATGCCCAGGGTCTAATCTCATCACATTATCACGAGAAGTGCCATAATCGTTTTACCAATGAAGCGGCAACTTCATTACAAACACGTATGTGTAATAGATAGATAGATAGATAGATAGATAGATAGATAGATAGATAGATAGATACATAGATACATAGATACATAGATAGATACATACATACATAGATAGATAGATACATAGATAGATAGATAGATAGATAGATAGATAGATAGATAGATAGATAGATAAATATTTAGGTAGGTAGGTAGATAGATAGTTAGATATGTAGGTGGGTAGGTAGAGAGATAGATAGATAGATAGATAGATAGATAGATAGATAGATAGACGGATAGATAGATAAATAGATAGATAGATAGATAAATAGATAT